>JAMKCH010071480.1:0-47404 GCA_023653785.1 Ophioderma brevispina
AATAACCCGTAGCACTTAACCTAAATGAACAAGGAGGACAGGGATTTTGAAATGACAAGGTATTGCTCTGATTTCTTTTTCTCATCTCCGGTCGTTTAAAAACATCTACAGCTAAAAAATAATCTGCCGCAACTTGTCAACAACGATTGCCATAGGCAAAGATGCAGTAACCAGAGATCTCTTTTGTGAACCGACCTTATTTTCAAACATCCCATGAATGGAAATAATTCTTAAGACGTGATTTTGAAGCTTTGAGGGAAATACAAAGAAAAGTTGATATTTGGCCGATATTACCGGTTAACTGTATTCTTAGTGCGTATATAGATACAGGTTGAAGCAGATGATGTTTGTTTAATACTCGTCTTACCAAACCTTTAGGAATTTATAAAGCCTGCGATGTTTATGATTCGGACACCAGTGGATAGCTATATCCTGTAACACTACACTTTAGAAAGTGCAAAGTTAAAATGTAACGGTTTGGACAAAACATCTGAAACGGAATTTCGGATGGCACAGAGCAATAATTGCTTAAAATTGTGCATTTTCATGCAACCGACATGCGTACATGAATGTTTTGCCAGTACATACGTAAACAGAGTGCAAGACCCGGTGTTGCAAATGCACTCTGTCTTCCGGGGATTATTAAAGGCTTGCAACACATTTGCACATTACAACGGGGCCGTTTCAATTACCGCGAACTTTCAAGGGTAATTTGGATGTGTGTGTTTGGATTTAATGCATTTTGCTACAGTGTTTTTTTAAGGGGAATTTTTTAAAAGTGTGGAAGAAGAATATACGATTTTAAAAACAATGATATGACGTGTTGAGTGATATTTTGTAGTGACGTCATTATTTTATATTAAATATTTGTTGGTATAGTTTGATTAATTATATATACTCATTTTTTTTTGGCAGGCATTGGCGTCGGGACCGGGGCGAACAGAAGTACAGGTAAGTCCCAATATTTTGCCACTCGCCCTGGCACCCATCCTCCTTTTTAAAGACAAAAAAGCCACAAAATTGAAGTCAGAAACTGATCTCGGCTTCCGAAACACGGTCTATATGCCTTGCAGAACTGGTAAGAAATGGGCGGCCCTAAACTAGTCACCATAAAAAGTTTATAAAAAACGGATCCCGTTTCTTAGAGCATACTTGCAGAAGTATAGTGAAAGATGGATCTTTAAATGCAACGCATAACTTGAAGTCGACGTTCCACCACAAAATGCTATAGTTGACCGGGAACTTCCCCTCATATACTAGTCTTCCAGTGAAGGAATAAACGGACGCCGCCCTTGAAAACAAAAATGTGACTTCTAATAGGCAATAGCACCCTGTCAATATTGATGCCGCCCCTTGAAAGAAACATTACGGAAGAAGTTCTGCAATGGACCCCTTTATTTAATGTGGGGAAGGAGAGTGGGCCTAGCGGTTAGGGTTGCTTGCATGTGGCACAAATTTACCAAAAATTCCGGGTTCAAATCCCGGAGGGGTCACTTGCTGGAATTAAATCGAGTACTAAATAAATTCTGGATTTAATATGTATACGAGCTATTGACTAATTACGGAATACTGCTCTCTTCCATGGTCACTTGAAATTGGGCAAATGAATCTGGAAAGCATCCAGTCCCTTAGGAGGGGACGTTAAGCCGTTAATGTACATCGCAGTCAGAGTGTCGATAGAGTAGGTTGTAAACCCCTGACTGTTCCCAATCCGCCACAGGGTCTGGGCCATGTTAGGAGCGTCCGCATCATGGATACAAGCGGCCCGGATCAGCATTACTCAGTTGAATAAATCCTGGTCCTGCCTGACACCACCACAAAGCCATTACCAATGCTTGTGGATACGCTAAGAGAAGAAAGAAGAAGACTCACTACTAGTCATCCTATGATTAAATGATGTCGCCACTTTGAAGCGCAAACAAGAGCCAATGTAAAGAACGCCAAAGCAACTCTGCCCACCTATGGAAACAAAATTGCACGGTTATACAACTATGAGTATAAGTGAACCGATGCCGCCCACTAGAAAGCAAATTGGCCATAGGTCGACGATGATGGACCTCAGAATAAGCCAAAAAATTTGCAGAAGTCTTATAAGCGGTTTGGCGCACCTATTCTGGCTATGCAATAATGTAATGAATTAATGGGTCTATGACGGCCCGTTAAAAGAAATTTATAAAAGTCTAAACAAGCAATTGGAGCCACTGCAACTTGTCATATCCAGTGAATCAAACTGATGCCGCCCCTTGAACATGTGAAAACAAAACTGGCGAACGTTTAAACAAGCACTCTTTTATTCGTGTCTACAAGTCATGCTAATGGCTTGGGGGTGATGTAGGAATTATTCAACTGAGTACGTTGATCGGGGCCACGTGTATACATGATAACGGACGTCCCTAAAATGGCCAGCTTGAGACTGGGGCGGATTGGAACAGTCAGGGTTTCCACCCTACTATTATTCGACACGACTGCAATGAAAATGTACCAGGTGTGATCTCTGTAACACGGGGACGACGAGTTAAACTCCCTTCTGAAAGAAACGGGGATGCTTTCATGATTCATTGGCCTAACTCCAAGTGAACATGAGGGAGAGCGGTATTCTGCATTAATCAATTAAGCTCGTATACAGATTAAATCCAGAATTGAACAAGCCGAATAAATTTCAGCAAGTGACCCAACGGGATTCGAACCCGGGATATTGAGTAAATTTACGCCCGCAAGGAAAAAACCAAGAAAGCACCCTAACCGCTAGGCCACGCTCTCCCACAGCATTGATGCCCCTTTAAACAATTTCTCCATGGACCAGGGGGAGTTATGATTAATACCCTTGGGAAAATCGATAGCTGCTTTGTGCATAATTACAGCTATTACATTGATAATCGTATTTTCATATTTATTTTTATTATTTTTACCTTCTTCTCGGGGAAGTCCTGACTCTTTTCCACATGAACATTTCTGTGTATATCTCGATATCCTCTATCATGTACATGAAGGATAAAACTACAGATGATAGATTTGTTGGCCAATTTTCGAATTTCCTGCTGACATTATGACTCATGTGTTTACAAAAATGCCGAATTGTCAATGCAAAATACCTGTACAATATCATGAACGCCCGTGCACGCCGCACAGAGCACACACAATTTTTGAGTCGATTTGGTGTTCTATCTTTTCCTCTCCTGCATTCAATTCCACCAATATAGCGATAAATGTTGGTTGACTAGGTTCCTTGATCCTTGTAGATTACTAAAATTGAATTCCCGGCTTCGTAAGTTGAAGGCCATATGAAAAATCGCGAGTTTATTTCCGCACGTCGACGAAATCCTCCCGGAATATTCCCCGACCCTTACGGTGAAATTGTCTGCATGCGGCTAGGATAAATCCACGTGCGCTCAAATACTAGACTTGATCAAAATCTTGACTTGGCCACACCAGCATTTTGTACTGATTGTATGGGGGGGTTTGAAATGGGAGTTTCTTTTCTTTTTTTTGCATTTGGGCAAGAGGTAGCACTAATTTTGACAACACATGTCGACTGTTCCCTTGCCATAATACACTGCCCACTATAGTCGGGCCGATTCAGGGGTATCTGGACATCGTTTTTGTACTGGATTTGTGGGTTTTGTGAAAAAGCAATCAGGTCGTACTATTGAAATGAACTTCGTTTTAAAGGCCAAAAATGAGTTCTGATTTCCAAGGCCACGCTGCACTTTTCATTGAATATTAATTTTTAAATTGAAATTCATCCGGTCTACTTCGGACCCAAAGTCCGGGAAAGGGGTGGTGCAACGGAAGATTTCAAATAACAGGTTCCTAAAAAATGGGGGGGGGGAAAAATTCAGCCTATGTTATTTCTATTGAAATATAAGCATCTACAACTCGCCATTTATTTTCATTTGTACAGTTATTTTTGTAGCCAAATAAAGGTAGGGAAATCTATTGATTGGGCCTAATCCATAGAAATCGCTACCTATCCACAGTAAAATATGGATGACGTAAATCTCATCGTTGCACCTTCAACTTATTATCCAGCAAATAAACTTTAATGTCGCCCACTCGGGAATCTATGCAAAAGTCTATACTCGCGAAAAGTTCCAACAAAACTTTGACAGCACGTTACTATTAACCACATCGTTTCTAATTGTCTTTTGACCAACCTGCGCTGTTGTCTATCCACTTACTTAGAATTGCATCATAGGATGGTTGCACGCGCTCAAAGCCCGCCCACTCTAACAAACAAAACACGCTCGTCAAATGACCAGCTATAATATTCTGCTATTCTGGTTATCAATAAAGTAATGAACTTGTGTTCGCCCAATAGACTCCATTTGCAGACGTCCTAAATAATCAATTGGGACTTATTGAATCATCCATGATTCTAAACTGGCTGCCGTCCTCTTGATAAAATGCAACATTCTAACAAATGGTACCCTTATACTGGTTATCCAATAAATTCATGAACGGTGTCGCTCACAAGAAGCAAATTGCTGAAGTCTAATAAACAATGTTCTGGTTGTCCAGCAAAGTTACTGAAATAATAATGCCTCCCGTTAGAACAAATTTTTACAGATCCTTTAGGTGAAAATTTTAAGTCAATATTTTCTAAAAAGGTATGGTCCTTTGGAGTGAAAATTTTCAAAACACTCCCCAAACTCGGGATTTTTTGGGGTGAATGTGGTGACATTTTCATTAATGATTTGCCATCCCCCTGAAATAAAAAGCTGATGTTACTGCTTTGCTGAGGTCTCATAAGCGAAAGCAACCGTTACCGGTCGTCCCATGAAAAAGTACACTTTTCTAATTTCAAATGGTTTCTAATCAAATTTGCATGAGAAAATATGTTTAGAAAACAAACTTTCTCAAGGGGTTCACCTCCCACACCCCCTCTGTCGCTTCATAGCTATATAGGAACTCTCTATAATCAATCGACAATATGTTTGTTTAATAAAACATTGAGAAGGGAGAGGGACCCTCTTCCCACACCCACCCCGCGCCACTTTAATGGCCACTTTAACATCATCTGGTAGGTCAAAAACGTAAACCATCAACTATGTCTTACTTCCTCATTTTAAGCCCATTAATCTTATTTGCTCATAGCATTATAAAGTGAACCACAAATTTCACAAGTTTCTATCAATTTGTATATCAAATGCGTTTTGGAAAGCAAACATTGCTATAGGGTTCGCGCTTCACGCGGGAGAGAAACCCTCCCCCACCACCCCAGTGCCGCTCTATTATGAACTCTCCATGCTCGATTGACTTATTGTTTGTTTTAAAATAAAACCTTAACCCATTCAACTATGTTTTACTTATTTCAGTCCTTTTTGATCTATATAGAACTATAAGTGAACCTTTTGCTCATTTCAATTTATTCTATCAAACCTCCATCGAGAAAAGGTTGAATTGGAAAATGAGGTCATTGCAAGGATTCCGCACTTTGCGGGAAGGGGCAACCCCACCTCCCCCAGCATCCAACCACTGCCGCTTCATACTCTGCAGATCAATTTACTTATGTTTTCTTCTTTCTTCAAATAAAACAACCTATAACCCATTAATTCAATTTTACTTTTTACCGTTGATCTTAATTACTCTATATATTCATTATAAAGTGAACTTTGATAATTTCAAATTGTCTCCATCAAATTTCAGGGAAAAGCGTAACGTTGAAAATGAACATATTTCAAGTGTTTTCCGCCCTTCGCGCGCAAGGTAGCCACTCTCCACATCTAACCCCCTACCACTGAACACTTCATTTATGAACGCTACAAGGTCAATTGACTTTATGGTGGTCGTTCGAATAAACCTTACCCATTAACTCAATTTTTTTTTTAATGTTGAAAAAAATCTGCCACACTTAACGATATTGATTATAAGTGATCCTTTTGCTAATTTTCAAATTTGTTCATCATTCTTCACGAGACAAAAGACTTTGGAAATAAACATTGCAAAGGTCCCCGCGCTTCGCGCGTACAGGTGTCTTAAGCCTGAACATGGCAAGCGACTTCAGTCGCTCAACGATCAAAATTTTTGTCAAATTTTATTTCAAAAAGGGTCAAAATTTAATTTCTCTTTTCCAGTGCTATTCAGAATCAGCATGAGAAATACATCTAAATTAGTCCAACAACCCTAGTCTTTGCGGATAATCTTTTGACATGGCTTTCCAAACGACCTGCAAGTATTGTTGACGCCACTCTAAAGCGACTGATTCTGTGCTTGATAACGTATAACAAATTGGCCCTTGTCCGAAAGGGTTATGAGCTTAAAACATTTAAAAATTTCTGGGTACGCTCCTTTTTTTCTAGACAAATGGAAGTTCCAGTCCTGTGAACCGCGATGTTTTAAACATGTTCAAAAGTATGAATGCTTAATTACGATTGTGATTAAGTTACCTAATATTAATAAGAATTTTCGCCCTCGGAAGGGAAATAGGTAGGCGCCCCTCCACAGCGGTACGTCCCAAAGTAAAAATGCTTCCGACGCCGATGCTGGCAGGCCCAATGTAAAATGCTAAAATGCAATGCAAAACATGTTAACTTGTCTGAGTAAATAAATCGTTTTAAGATGAAGATAATTCAAATCAAATTTCTTTGATAACATTAAAGATGCTTTCTTCACTAACAGACTAATGAAAACAGTGTTTGTTGTGAAAACAATGAAAAGTCACCTCGATGACATGAATAACTGAAGTCCTTGAAAAACAATCTTGAAATTCTTGTATGAGTGAAAACCAGCCCCTTCATTGCTTGATGTAAGGGAATAGAGTAATCTTAAATGAGAGTTAAATATAGTGGTTAGGTCACTAAGTGTTTTCAATCGTATTGGTTTCCATTGAAATTAGGAAAATGGTTTACAGTATACTTTCAAATCTTTGCATGTATTTTAACAGGTTGCGAACAGTTTGTTCTCAAATATCCACCAGGTATGATAAGTAGTAGTTCAAGATACAGAGAAAGAAAAGGAAATAAATATATATAAGCTGCATTTTTCAGGATAGTTTCCTGATGCTGTAAGGAGCAACATATCAAAAGTTCCCAAAATTCCCACGAGTGCTCTTTGAGAAATATTGGGTAAAGTTTGTACAGGGGTAAAGTTCTAAAATGGTCAAATGGTGTTCAAATGTATACCAACGTTTCGTCGGGTGTATTGCATAGTGACGGATGTTGAATAAAATACTAATTTTGATTTTCGAGAAAATCGCATTTGAAAAATCGCGAACTCTAAGGAGTCGGTAAACATCTCCATATACAATTTAAACGATCAAATTCGATTAAGAAACGAAATTACCAATTGACAATTGATTTTAGAAAATATTCATGACTTCTTAACTTACTTGATAAAATGGATGTAATACATTGGAAAAGTTATTTATCTTATTCGTCACACCAAAATTTACGCAATTGGTGATTCAAGATTCATGACATAGTGACGGGTGTTGAATTTTACCTATACTAAAGCGTTATTCAGCATCCGTCATTATAGAATACAACCGCATTCTCCGAACATCCGTCAAACCAACGTGCGTCATCGCGAATTTTCTCAATTTGGTTTATTACATAATGACGGATGTTGAGTGGATTGCCGAGATTCACCGCTTTGAACTGTAAATATAATATAAATTTCTAGTAATAGCAATATTTATATATTAATTACATATTTTGTTTGTGTCAGTTATAAATTTAAGATGGGAATATTTCGTAACAAAAGAATATCAAAAGCCTGGTGGGAAATAAAGTATGCACTTTTATGACAGAGGGTTCAACATCCGTCACTATGTAATACACTAAAGTCTCTGTTATGCAACATACGTCAACATTGCCAAATTTCTGATTAAGATTATTAATGAATTAAGTACTTTCAAGCTTCGACACTTGGCATATTTAAAGATTTTGAATATTAGTACCATTTCCCTTAATTTTGTAAAAATGATAAAAATTCAACACCCGTCACTACGTAATACACCCGACGGTTTATGTCATGTCATAAAAATAAAAAAGGTATAGTTTTCCCTATCTGCGATTTATGGATTATTAACTATATGGAAATAACTACTCAAGGTCATACGGGGGGTAAAGGCTCAGAATTCTTGCCAAAGGTGTATCAAATTTTTCGTCTCATTGTGTATAAACTGAAAAGATATATAGTATTTAAATATTTCAAGTAATTTTCTTGCATAGTTATAGGTTTCATTATGACAGGTTTCTATATGGAGGTCACACGCCACTACCCTATAAGGTCAATATTTCGAAAGTGTAAATTTTTACCATAATATGACCATACAAGATGTACGAGTAATTTGGAATTAGTTTAATTAAAATCGTACTGTTTTGACAATTTTACCCCAAAATGACCTTGAACAATTTTGGCCTGCATGCCAAAAATTTAACTTCAAAAGTTAGACAAACTATAAATTTTCTTATTCAGTTTTAACTAAAAGAATACAAAAGTCCATGATTTAGCTTGCATAAACTTTACCCCTTTATTCATCAATTAGCACAAGGAGGACTTTTGATATGTTGCTCTTCACTACATTAGGAAACTATCCTGAAAAAAAAATCAGCTATGTCTTATTTATTTCCGCCTTCTTGGCTACACAGACCTAAGTTCCTGGACTATAGCCCTTGTCATGCTAGATATTGCTAAGTTTTTAAAGGCCGAAGTTTTGAAAATAACACTTTTTTCGCTTGATATATTGAATAACCTAAATTCCCGATTGAAAACCAGGTTAGAAAAAGGCTTTTCGAATTTGAGAAAGCATTTTTCTCGGCGAGAAACCAGGTTTCACTCTGTGCAAAAAAGCTGCCGCAGATGGTAGTTCCTCCTATACTAGGATCGGAGCATGTCTTAAAATTGACCACCTTAAGAGATCCGTTATTAAATGTGAAGATTGCCAAAACATACCTGAAATACATTTAACCCGAATCACTCGATTTCTTTTCAAAGAGACACACACACTTCAACACGCCAACCTTTAACTTTTCCTCTACTTTCCTTAAGTCAACACTCGTATAACTGTCGGGTAAAATGTACTTAAGATCACATATAAATGCAAAAAAAGACATAGACAAAGACAGAATTTGAAGGGGCAAGGTTACTGCTGCAATGCAGCTTGAAATTATACCATTCAATAAACCGTAGCACTTAACCTAAATGAACAAAGAGGACAGGGATTTTGAAATGACAAGGCATTGCTCTGATTTCTTTTTCTCATCGCCGGTCGTTTAAAAATATCTGCAGCTAAAAATAACAAAGATTGCCATAGGCAAAGATGCAGTAACCAGAGATCTCTTTTGAGAACCCGACTTTATTTTCAAACATCCCATGAACTGATGAATAGAAATAATTCTTAAGACGTGAAATTGAAGCTTTGAGAGAAATACAAAGAAAAGTTGATGTTTAGCCGATATCACCAGTTAACTGTATTCTTCGTGCGTATAGAAACAGGTGGAAGCAGATGATGCTTGTTTAACGCTCGTCTTACCAAACCTTTGGGAATTCGTTATAAAGCACGCGATGTTTATGATTCGGATACCAGTGGATAGCTATATCCTGTAACACTACACTTAAGAAAGTGCAAAGTTAAAATGTAACGGTTTGGACAAAACATCTGAAACGGATTTCGGATGGCAGAGCAATATTTCTAAACTGTGCATTTTCATGCAACCGACATGAGTACATGAATGCTTTGCAGTCACATACGTAAACAGAGTGAAAGACCCGGTGTTGCAAATGCACTCTGTCTTCCGGGGATTATTAAAGGCTTGTAACACGTTTGCACACTACGCGGATCGTACTTCAGATTTTTTTCAGGATGTGTGTGTTTTGGATTTAATGTTCTTTGCTGCCAGGTAAGTAGTTGTGTTTTTAACGGGTGCAACTATCTCGATTAAAAATGTACATAAATGACGTTGAGTGATATTTTGTATTGACGTCATTATTTGTACTTAGATATTTGTTGGTATATTTTTATTGCATTATATTACTTCAACTTTTCTGGCAGGTTCAATGTAAAATGTTAAAATGTATATAATACAAAACCTTTTAACCTATAGCATTAAATGTTGCCATTTGTCTTTTGTCAAAAGTTTCAAATTGGCAACATATATCTTTAAAAATACATTGTTTCTACACTCCAAAAATGTTGCGTAAAAAGGGTCACAACCCTTTCTGTTGAGTAAAATATTAGTCAAAGTTTACTCAAAGCTATACAGCTTGGTCGATTACATGTGAAATTATTTTAATCCCAAAGTGTTGTTTTGCTCTCATTTTTTTTCAACCAGAATATTGTGACTGTTAATATGATAGATCTTTAGGTACAATGTTTCTGAGCATGAATTTTTTTCTTTAATAAGCTACTGATGCTTTAATGTTTGATGTGGGCGTTGTGTGTTTTTCATTGACAAATATACATGGCCGTTGTAGCACTTAAATCCAATACTCTAAAAACAGTTTATGGTTCAGAACTTGAAATATATTGCCTTTTTCAATGTGCAAACAACTCACTCTAATATGCTTTTTAGACACAATATTGAATGTCTTGCATTATAAAACCAAATAGCATGCAACTGAAAACTGTGTTTGAGTTGTTTCGTATTTCCGTAAAGCAATACACATGTAACCGAAGATGTTCTAACACGTTCACAAATGAACGTAATACGTTTCAGCGTCGCATTTTTATTTATTTATTTCAGACATATTTAAAGAGGGTAGCCGAGATCAGTAAACCAGCACTGCCTTACACAAGGGCCCTCTGTACAAATAACATCAGGAAAAATACCAATACATATAAATTACAAAATACAGAGAGTACAGTACATATTAACATACAATATAAAAGCTAAAAAAAATGGAAAATAAGTGAGATTAAATCTAGTTACCTAGACATAAAAAAATACACTGGAACACCAGAGTACAATAGCACCCAAAAATAAAATATTCCAAACCCCCAAAAAAACAAACCCTATATAACTTAGCACCATACCCAAAACATGCAACTTGACAACTACACACAGCAAACACACACCACACAAACCAAACGCACACCCTCTCACATACACCCAAATCCACACAAAAAAAACAAACTCAACAACACCAACCCAAAAACCCACCAACACACCCAATCCATCCAACCAATCCCTCACCCACAACACACACATACATCACAACACACACAGACATACATCACACACACACACACACCACCCACACACACCACACAGCCACACACACACACACACACGCACACACACTTACACTCACAATCCAAAACAAGTTGGAGGCTAAAAAAACAAAAAAGGAGAATAACCATTCATGTTACGGAGTGACACAGTAAAAAAGTTTTGTATTCTTTAATCAAACCACATTTATTATAATATACTCAAAATAAAGCAAGGACAATCAGAGAAGGAAAAATGTACACGTTGTCCATATACGTCACGAAAAACTGGTTTCTATGAATGGCCAAGCGTCCTAAAAAGTGGTAAAGATTCACGCGTAACCTTAACACGTTTAAGATGCTGCCTTACACGTCTTATAATTTAGCGAGACACTTGAATTGGCGAATTCATGTTTATGGTAAAGCTTGAAAAATCACATCAGCCAATTCATTCTTACACGTAGTGCAGCACGCACAATGAAATATCGTGAAAAATTCTTACAAGTGTAAGATGTGTCTGTTGGTGATGGACGAGTATACCAATTGGCATCGCGTATGTGCGACGAGCGACTACGCGGCCTTGGCCGGTGGATTGGCAATATTCTTAATCTTAAAAAGAAAAGCTTAAATAATTATGTTTTACATGGTGAAAATTAATTAGAAAAGGCCATCAACATTTAGGATTGAATTGATTCCCGTTGTATTACAAATACAAAAAAGCCATAGTTTATGATTTTCACCCTTCCTTTAAGGTGGTATTGTGCAATTTTTTTCAACCGCGGGCGAAGAACAGCTTTTTTAGCTTTGCAAGAATCACCTCGTTGCCCATCGTGTCTCGATGGATAACGCGTAAGAAATATCAGTCACAAGGAATCTCTGTATCGCGCAACTAAGACGTGTAAGATGAACTATTACACGCGTAAGATACCTGCTACTCGGTAAAGTTACATGAACAACCTTACACGTTTTTTGAACCATTGGCCTATGCTTACACGCATAAGATGCATCTTAGGAAAGTGTAAGGGTGCATCTTAAAGTGTAAGGTTACACGTAGGATCTTACGCGTTTTTAGGACCACTTGGCCATTTCATAGGTTTCTTCACAGTCTTTGCATTACAACTAATACTGTCAATTTCAAATTGACTCTTTTTCCCATGCTTTGATCTTTTCAATGAACCAAACAAATTCAATGAAGTGAATTCGCCCTGGTATTATTTAATTTATTTTAAAGGCACATGATACAAAATTTGTATATTAATTGTTTATTTACATAAAAGGCCCATCATACAGTGGCCGTAACCAGCTTTTTCCGCGGGTAGGGGGGCACTATATTTACAGGCAAGCCTATATTTAAAATGTGTACAGTATAGGCCTCTGCGTTTTCACTGTACAATTGGGGCGTGTGCGGAAAATCACTAATTTCACGGGGGGGGGGGGGGGAAGGGGGAAGATTACCCACAAGGGGGACAGCTTCCTCCCCTTTCCCCCTCTAGTTACGCCACTCCCATCATATTTCAAACGTGGCAACAGGCTTGTTTCGCAAAAGCTATCCTACATTTCTTTCTTATTATATGGGATATTTCGCCACTATCGTATCTCAGTGGTTATAGCGTCACCACTTACATGTGGCTTTATGACAAATATTGAGAATAAAGTATGTTTTTAGCCTCTGCGTGTATCTGTTGTGTGAAACATCAACAGGGTCGATAGCATTAGTTTTAGTAGGACAACGAGGGCCACAGACAGGCCGAGTGTTTACGAAAAAAAATAGGCAGGGGACAAACCCTAGTATTTCATTACAAACGACATATATTGCTATAAAACGTGTCCTATCTGGGTTGCTTCTATGTGCCTAGGGACAATCCTAGGGTGGACACGTTTGTCAATCAGCTGCACGGGGGTGTTACAGAGGTCAAGTTTACCCCTCCAGATCCTATGTCCACTAGGTAATGTTGCATTACAGCAAACGAACACAAATTATGATAATTTGTTTGATATAACATTAGTATGATGTGCCATACTAATTTACTAAAGTATGTAGGGGTCAGGTGTGTGGGCGGGTGGGGGAGTGGGGGAATTGGCACATTATGGCTTTTGGTATCATATTCACCAAATGTTGCCGCTTTCTATGACATAGCTATTAATCCTAAATATTCATTCTATGTTCCTTTAGGAGGAACAAGTAGGGCTTTTAGGTTTTGTGAGACCGTATAGTACAGTCAAGCCCACAGTGTAATTTACACCCTGTTGATCAAAAGTTGGAATAACTATTCACCCTTTTTTATGGAATTATTCTGGAGTTATATGGGATATCTAGGGTGTATATCAACACACTACTTGAATGATCTGTCTCTTCCGAATATATCACCATGACCCTTTACGAACCGTGGGTACTTAGCCTGACAGGAAAAAGGGTTGTGTATTTGAACGCAGATTTAAGGATTTTTTTACTAGTTTTTTCACATCAGTCACTTTTACAGATAAACATGTTGGGTGATTTCATGCATCTAAATGTTCAATAGTACTGTTTTAAATGTCCATCAGTCACTAAATCGAGTTGGCCATCCCTGGCATGAATCAAAGCGTCAAGACGTCGCAATATGCTGTCCATAAGGGTGTTTAGGATGTCAATGGGCAGAGGTCGATGGTGGTTTAGAGGCTGAGCTAACTCATGTAGACGTTGAGGAAAATTGTCCCCCTGTAATTGATGGACTAAAGCATCCCAGCATGCTCGACAGGGTTCAAATCAGGAGTGAGAAAGGCCGGCCATGGTCTCGCTCCACCCTCTGACTAAAGAAATTTTCTCACTACATCGGCCCTGTGAGGCGTGACATTGGTGTCTTGCAGCCGAAAATGTTTTCATAAACCCTTTTGACATGTGGCAGACAGTGGTTTTTCCAGAATGTCCAGGTACACGACGGCGTTCATGCTTCCATCTGGCTCCACCAGTGACGTTTTTCCTCCTAATGAATACCGGCCCATTACCATCACTGAGCAGCCACCAACATGAGTCGATTCCTGAATAAAGTCATCCCTGAGGTTCTTTTTTCCATCTTGATGGTCAAAGGAGTGTAGCGGCTCTCGCCAAATAAACACAAACCATTTCGCCAGTGTCTGAAATGTAATTTTTGTACTCCATAGTTCCAGCGAAGTCGAACTCTGTGGTGAATGGTTGGGCGTGGCATTTGGTCATTCGTTTGCACGGACGGTAACCATGTGAAAAAATTTCCGATTTTAAGTTTGGAGGGAAACGTTAATTCCATAGGCTTCTCCACAAAAAGACCAACGCAGGCTAGTGGGCCATTTTCCAGGCTCTTCGGCATTGGGGGAGAAGAGAGGACCGTTTGTTTTTTTTTCTGGTCTCCCTGTAAGCTGCGTAGCGGAAGCAAGTAAAACTCGAAGTCGAAGCAGCGAACTAATCTCTTACAACTCCAAACACTGTTTTCTATTAACATCATTTCTTAAGTTAGTATCCCCATATCATGACTAGACATCAGCCCAGGAGGCCTTTTCTAAGGTGTGCCTTGACTATAGTGTCATTGATTGGGAGGGTTTTCCAGTTGACAAAAAAGTACATCAGGGCTGATTTGTGTGTACAATCTACATTGCATGTCCTATTGTCTGAGCAGGAAACCCACAGAGGATATCAAACATACCAGGATGGTCTTTGCCACCGAGAGACCACATCGACAAAAATATGGAAGTGCTATTTTTGTGAGAACAGGTACCGAAGTAGAAGCAAACTCATGTCTTGTTGATAGCAACATCGAAGTCTCCACAATTGAGCTTAGTCTGCCATAGTTAAATCTGTCTCACAAAACCTCCATCAGTAGATTAGACTGCGAGCACCCTCAGCTCAACCCCTGGGAATTCCACCAAAACCTCACTCTTCTTGGCGACTTCACAGCCATAGTACCCAATGGGGCTACAAGGAAACTAACAAAGGCGGACAAAGCTGTC
Source organism: Ophioderma brevispina (assembly GCA_023653785.1). NCBI lineage: Eukaryota > Metazoa > Echinodermata > Ophiuroidea > Amphilepidida > Ophiodermatidae > Ophioderma > Ophioderma brevispina. The sequence goes on from JAMKCH010071480.1 coordinate 15,110, forward strand.
GAAGAATGGATCGACAGTCAACATCTAGTCTCCTCACGACTCTAAGCTGCCGACCTCATTTCAAGTGCCCAGCTGGAAGAGAGGTTTACAACCCTGATCTAGCTATGTTAGCAAAAAAAACATCTTAACATTTGTAGCAAGATTGTTCTGGACCCTGTTCCAATAACTCAACATCGACCAATCGCGATCCAAGTAAACGCGCTGTAAGACCCAAACAAAGTGCCTTTTAAGCCGCCGCTTTACACTACAGGAACAGCAGAATGGCAAGGATTCACTGATGACCTCGATCAAAACGTGAAGAGGATTGCTCCAAAAAACCCATAACTATGACAAATTGCCACTAGTGAACAGCCTGCAACGGAGATTCATACCCAGGGCTATAGGACGGATATATACCAGGCCTTTCCAAGGAAGTGCTTGAGAATTAATGAAGGAGATATCACCATGTTTGAAGCTGATCCTTTTTCGGCTGAAACAACCTGCCTAAAGGTGAGGAAGTCTGGAGAGGATCACCCAGGAAAAAGATCAAAACATGGCACACTTTAATTGAATCCACGATATGACCCATAACAGCAAGAAAGCATGGGCTACCATCCGAAAGCTCCGAGGGGGGGATTCCAACAGAACCTCCCCCAGCAGCCAAATGCACAACCCCACCCACAATTGCCCACCAACTGCTTTTAAAATGGCAAGTGCAGCAGAAACCAAGAAGATCAATCTTTAGACCATAAGAGGTATAGTGGTGATGTTTTCACTCGACCCTTCAACGTGGACGAATTGGAATCCGGTATGCTAAACTGCAAACCAGGAAAAAAGCCTTGACAAAATCTCTACTGAGCAACTAAAAAATGGTGGCCCAGTAGCAAAGGAATGGCTTCTTGAGGTCTACAATTGCTGCCTGTGATTTCCCAACAGGTTCCCAAAGATCTTTAGCCCTGGGTATAACGCTATCGCCCGTGTTTATGTTACACAAGACACACTGCCGGCGCTAAAACATCCGTTATTCTCATTTTTGAACATAAATAGCAATATTGTATACCATTTATAATCATATAGGGTTTTGAAAGTCGGCCTAAAAATGCCATCCCCATCAAAAATCGCATAACAATCCGTAAACGCCGACACACATACGCATCGTATACAGGCTCGTTAAAGCAAGAACACGCGAAGAGAAATAAACATTATCCGCAACTTACAGGGACGCGCAATCCGTGGTATCTAGGTTCCCATACAAATACGGCAATCGCCAAGAATCGCAAGAAGCTCATAGAACACCCCATATAAGAGAAAACCAGCCGAGATGTTTCGATCCACAAACCAGGTTGATCAAATTCGATAGTAAGAATGTTGAATAAAAAAGTTTAATCGATCGAAAAAACAGGTTTATCGATCTAGGAGGCTAAATTTAGAAATGATTTTTTCACATAATAGTGCAAATAAGTTGTTCGATTCGAAACCATTTTTTTCATTCGAAAAACAGGTTTTTACGTCTCATTGTCCAAAATACTTGCCATGTCTCCTGTCACTCTCTGGGGCATCCCGACACGGCATTTATTCGTAGTCGACAGTAAATAAACAAGATAGAAAAAATGCACGTGTAATGTTGTTTTCGCTTTTTGTAGTCAATAATAACAACTAATTTAAATGAATTAACATGTCAAAGCACTTGGGCATTTTCAATTGATTGTAAATGAGTAGGCGTTTACTCATAAGGATTTAGGGAGATGTTTTGTGCAGAAAGGGGTGCACTTATTTGCATGAGGTTTGCAGTACGTGGATTCTTAGGGTTTCCTACCAGCCGAAGTAATCATTTTTTTAACCGTAAATTCCTCTCCACTACCACAATGCACCAACGATTAGAGTAGATATGCATCAACTCCATGCACGCTACGCGGATTTAGTACTCCTCCTTTAAATACTACTCGCACATTCTGTGGCGCAAAATTACAAGGCAATCAAAGAGTACCCGTTATTCTGGTAAAATGTATGTACAGCAAACGGTTTCGCACAGTTATGACAGAAAAATGACCAGGATGACACTACTCGTACATAGTTGGTGCATTGTGGGATATGAATTTCGGTAAAAATCGATTTCCGGTAGGAAACCCAGGATCCACGTATTGCAACTCACTTTACCAACAAAACAATATTCTGGTCTGAAGTGCGTGTTGCAAATTATGGTACTTCTGAGTGAAAACCGGTTACTCCTACGCGGACCAACTCCACATATAATATTAGGGACGCACCATTAGATTTCCGGGGGAGGGGCCTATAGAGGTTGGTTCTAAATTTTCTGTTTCTCCCGCGCCAACAGATTTTTTCCTCGAAAAAAAAAAAAAAACAATCCCCTCCCCTGGCAACATTTTCACCCTGCCTCTTTGGGTATTGTTTTTTCACTTACAAGATATTGGTCTTTTGATATACACATAATACATTTCAAAGCGTTGGTATGAAATTATTACAAACTCATTGTTAGCTCAGCAAAGGCTGAGCTGTCTCGTAGGCGTCAAAGTCAGAAATACCTTTCAACAAACACAACACACATGAGCCTTTTGCACAAGTGATCCTTAACTTTATATATAATTACCCAGCTTTACTGATTCTTGTAATTAGTTCAGCATTTGGTATGTCCAAAACACATAACATAACATCACTCACAAATATTTAAGATTTACATGTATACTATATTGGTAAACAAGAATGTCCATTAATCTCCACAAGACGCGTTGCAGTTCAGCGCTGAATGTCCTCACGCGAAGACTCCAAATTACAGCATGCAAAGTCATGCTGTATCAATCTCAGTACTCTTCCATTGGCATCTTCCTCTTAACTTCCAGAAGTTAATTTATTGTCCAGCAGTTCAAGACGACAGGGTCACATAAGTCCCTCAACGACAATTAAATCATTCCACAGTATATCAGTCCAAGATAATCACCACGATCTCTATCTGTCCCAATTTGGAATCCTATTTTGATTCCCAGCACTTCGGCTTCAAAGATGACAGTATAATAATTACAACACTCTGCTCACATGGAATTGAACATATAATAAATCAGGGCACTGTGTGTGAGCAGACAATCTACCATTAATATTGTAGACAAAACTAGCTATAAACTATACTGTATAGCTGATTGCAACTGCTGACGAGCGAGACTTAGCTCCATCTCAAATTATACTGGACTTTCACAAGATCCCAGTCTAAAAATAGACATTACAACAGCATCATGCATATATCACATCACTTTCCATATTAACTCTGTGGGGAAATTCCCTGATCTTAACAATATTTTTTATCTCAAAGATAAAAGTTTGATTGAGTTTCTAAGTTTTAGCATCCTTGGGGAAATTCCCCATTCCCCTATTGTGCAATCCTAACAGTTGCCCTTAGCAAAACAAACTAGGGGTATTCCCCTTATCGCCTCTTTTATAATAACAAAGTACTTTTCCCGTTAGAAATCTTTTTCTCAAAAAATTTTGAGAAAATTATTTTTAAAGTTTATCAGCAAAATGGAGGCCATATAACACATATGCATTTCTGAATAAAAAATGGAATTTGAATTTAAGAAATATCTGCATCTCAGATGCATGTACCTGCATAAGATTTTTAGTGCTGTTTATATTTAATGAAATAGTATGTAGCCATCAAATATGATATTTAAATGTATGCTGTCAAAGATTTTACAATAAAATATATACAATAAAAAGCTATTAAAATACAGAGCCTGTTAAAATCTTATCAAATTGTTTCTTATAAAAAATACAATATACTCTTATATTAGCCTCAACTTTGTGATTAAAAATATTTTATTTTATTTATACTTAAAAGATTTCTTACGGGAAAAGTATTGTGTTTACTAAAAGGAGAAAGTGAAATTCCCCTAGTGCTCTGTTGAGATATGTACCTGTTGTTTACAACTCGATATATTGAGGAAGAGATGATGGGAATTCCCCAAGATGTAAATTTAGAAAATGAATCAACTTGTTTATGCATTGAGATCAAAATAGATTGTAAGATTGGGGGTTTGCCATAATGTATTTATGTAAGATGATATAATGCAGATGATGTTATTTATGTGAAATCTGATTTGACAGTGGAAGGTTATGTTTATGCATGATGATGCTGTAATAAATATTATTAGAGATAGGGGAATCTAGTTGTGAAATCCTTATATAAGGAGAGATTGGAGAGGTTAGAGGGGCCAGCAGTAGTAATCAGAAGTTATACACTATAGTCATAGCTAGTTTTATTATAAAATAATGGTAGGTTTGTGCATTTCATAGTGCCAGGATTCATTATTTTGGATGCCACCGGAGCTTGAAAGCTGAACTGTCTGCTGTCGTCTTTTAAGCCAAAAGAGCTCTAGTGTTTGGAATCAAAAAGGAATTCCAGTTTGTGGTCCTAAATTACATAGTACCAGGATTTATTTATTTTGGATGCCACCGGAGCTTGAAAGCTGAACTGTCTGTTGTCGTCTTTTAAGCCAAAAGAGCTTCAGTGTTTGGAATCAAAAAGGGCTTCAGTTTGTGGTCCTAAATGAGGACATTAGCGGCAGACTGATGGTGGTAGAATACCTGGATTGTATTGCAAAATATTAGTGTCGTCGAGGAAAAATCCCGTCGGCCTTGAGCTGCTGGACAAAAGTTATCTTCGGGACCGAGAAGATCACATGGAATATTCAGTATTTTATGTTGAAACTTGTACGCTCTCATTTTCGGGTCTTCGCTGTGGACATTATCATCGTTGAACTGCAACGCTTCTTTTACTCTGGACCTTGGTGGATAATAATATCACGTATATATACTAAAATAGTAAGTGTAATACCTTAATATTGTTTTGGACATACCAAAAATTCTTGAACCCATCTGTTCAAAAAATCATTAAATTTTGGTTATTATATAATTTCAAACACTTGTGGCACACAATGTTTGTGTTTAAAGGGTATTCTGACCTTTGCGTCCCGAGCGCCATAACCAGTACATTAGGGAGTATCTACTAAGGTACCCTGACCGCCTATACTCTACCAAACCAACTTTTTAGCTTAGTTTATGGTCCTACAACACTTTTTGAGATGTTAACAAAATCAATTTCCCGTCCCAGGAATTCAAGATGGCCGTCCAAAGGGCCGCCATAAGCAAACTTAAAGAATTTTGACTTTAATATCAAAACCATTAGTAAATTTAATATTGTATATATAGTTTGCCCTGGTCATTGGCATCTAATTTCTATCAAAACATTAATAAATTAGTAAAATTAATATTTAGATATAGTTGTCTGGTCTTGCATTTAATGTCTAGTATAATTTGCATATCTAAAAATCCAAGATGGCGTCCCAAAATGGGCCGCTAAAATAGGCAAAATTAGAGAAATTTGGGTATTTAATATCAACACATCCCCTAAAAAATTGGATAAATTAAAATTTAGGTATAGTTTCCTGGTCATTGGGCATTTATTTATTTAATTTATTTGAATTTTTTTTTTAATCCCAGATGCAACCCAAATGGCACCAAAATAGTACAAAATTAAGTATTTGGGTATTTAATATCAAACCTCTAACCATGCGGTAAATTAAATCTAGATATAGTTGTCTGTTCATTGGCCTTTAATTTCCATCAGAAAATTATAAACAACTTCTCAAAGGGTAGTAAATTGATAAAATAATACACCCACCCGTACCTATCTCCCTCAGACCTGATTCTTCACCAATGCCACTAAAGTCTCAGTGATTATCCACCAAAATCCAAGGTGGTGGAAGAAACGCTGAAAGGTCGAAGGCTCTTCTATCAGTATGCCTATAAGCCTAGCTACACCTGACCTAAGCTACATCATAAGTAGAAAAAAATCAACTCCTACTCGCCCTCTGGCGTCCGCCAGATGTCCCTTTTGACTCCCAGAGGAGAGCTGCATAGACATCTGCCCCCGCTTGTCATACACTTTCAGGTACACCGTTTAGAACGTTGGGGAATCGACTACGTGGCAGCTCTCAAAATGTCCAAGACCAAGGCAGTCCCAGAATACTCGACCAAAGAAGTGGATTGCGAAAGGGCAGAGCGAAAGGTAACATTAGCCGGACATGGGAAACCGTCATTCGATCTTTACATTTTGCGTATGCACTTTGGATGACATTATGATGCACGGCTAAGGGTGTCACGTGCAACAGGTCTAAAAACTTCCCCGGCGTTAGGAATGATTCGTGAATGCTCATTCAAAGTACGCGAGGATCAATTAAATGATACGCCCCAAAAATTATTTAACAAACATTATATAGAAACTCGGAGAAACTGGCGATCATTGGAATTAATAAAGAACGAAAATATAGCGCGGCCCTCGACCCGCACCCCTCCCCCATCGTCATAGATTCTGCTAGAATCATGGTATATGGGCCATTTTCTTCTAAACACATGTTTTTTTCATAACATTGTATCATTTTTTCCCATTGCTAGTACGCCAATCTTTTTCATGTCATTCACCATTTGACACTGTATGGTAGGCATGTTTGGCCACCTGCTGCGACTTTTTTGCAAACAAAACAAAAAATTATAGCCCATGGACATCTATGGTGCGCCCTTTACTATAGGAGGTTGCTGCACTTTTTCTCTCCACAGCGGAGATGACGATGATGATATCAGCATGCCATTTTGAGGTGTCCTAGATTTACAAATTAATGTAGAGGTCAGTAACCTTAACGGATCACCAACATCACACTCTTAAATTAACAGGGATTAAAAATAAGTCCCAATAGATTGTAATTAGGGACCAATCCATTGTTTTATATTTAAAAAATTAAATCTTATAGATTTAAAATTTCTAATCGATTTATTTTAAATCGTTGTAATTGAGATGAAGCACAACTGTACTTATTAACGAACGCAGGACAACGTGGCATCCTGTACGTGATAATATATAGTTAAGTTGGCAACCATAGTCGAAATTAAGAACCATTAAATTGTGCAGGATTCCACGTAAATATGAAATAAATGCTATGGGACGCTTCTTTTATAGCGATGCATTTGTAACGCTTTGTATGTATACATATCACGCAACTGGGCTGATCTCCATTTAATTCGGGACCTTTTCTTGGACCGGTCAAAGTGTTTTGACTATTCGCGGTGTGACAAACAATTATTTTTTTCATTTATTTTTAAATACAAAACCTGTCACCAAGTGTCTACATTGTTGTTTAATTTGACTCCAGTATGGGCCTGTGTCTACAGTCCTGTTATATTATTGTTCGTTTTGTCTTGTTTTTGTTTATGGTGTTATTGCTGATAAGGCTTGATATCCAGCTGCAAACATAACTGTTAGTAGTTCATTGGTATTTGATTAGAAACAGAATCTTACAAAATTCAAATCATATTAGCAGATCATTTAAGGTACATTTCATGATCATAGCACCTTTATTTTACATTTATTATACAGGACGTCCCAGAAAAAAATAATCCTGAAACAAAGGTTCTTGACAAAACTATGTGATGCAATACTAAAATAAAGAAAGACAATAAGCTTTCACTGACATCTTAATGGCATTTCTCCAGTCATGCATGCCTTAGTGAACACGAATGCCGCTTTGGAAATGTCATGTTAAAACTCACTTGTGTGACATTAAGAGGCGGTGTTCCTCTCGTCTTGAGGGGTGGACCCCTCTGTATACCCGAAGTATATCAATTTTGATATCAATTGAAAGGCCGTATTTTTTTTCATTGTCGTCCTGAATCTGAGCCCTCAAATCCATTTCAATGCCAAGATATAACAAAAAACCGCCGTTTAGTGGTTACCACCAATATTAGCACAGTCTTGAATAGGGATTTGTCACATGCATTATTGCGTCTACCTCAAAACCGCAAGTTTTGTTTCCCACGGTACGTGATTGGGTGTCTGTTCAAGTGCCACTCTCTCACATGAAGTAAGAGAACACATTACACATAAATCGGAACAACCACCTGTTTATGCGGTATGCTTATCTGGCAAACAATGGAAAGATCATCGGGTTTCGCCATCTAAGCCGATCCTCCTTGGGGCATATGTTGAAGAAATATCAGGATCATGGCACAAACCTTAATCGGAATAAGGGTTACGCTAAGAGAAAACGCACAGTGAGAACTGATGCAACATCAGTGCATTTACGTCCATTACAAGAACGTCTAAGGGAAACCACTGCAAGAAGTATTTGACTTGGACTCATTCTTCACCCCCCCCGGTCGTGAACGTAGTACAAAAACCCTTGCGTGGACAGGGTTTAACAGGAAACTCATTCGCTGTATGATCACTGAGCCATTTGTCAAATTGTCCAATTTTATAGTGTTCTCCGGCTATTTGGAGGTTATTCATGTCTTAGGACTTTGTTTTCTTCAAAAGGTGGCCATGTCTGATGGACCCTTTTGTTTAAAAACACTTTCATTGAGCTCTACATCCCACATGGCAAATCTGACTAGCAAGTAAATGGTCGAATTGATCCCGACATGACCCAGGAGGCCCCCACCCAAAGCCTTCCAATTCTTGTGTTCGTCTGTGCCAGGATATAGTACGCACAACTCAAAATACACGTTAATCTGGGTCGATTCAAACGAGATCAACCTTGAGCTATGGCTGCCAATGTTGGAATGTGCCGAACCAGATAAACTTTCCAAGAAATAGCCATGGTATTTTTTTCCTCAAATCTGAATAGGGCATCTGTCGCTCATTGATGTACATCATAACATTCATATACTGAAGGATATATTTAGGTTTCTCAACATAGTCATGTACGTTTCGATGCTCTCGTCCTTTTATCATGTGAACTATTTCGGGGAATTCACCAAAATGATATTGGCGACACCGTTTGGCTGAGAATCAAGAATAAACCGGAACATGGATGATAATGTTTTGCGTCATAGCTTCGTAACGATTGATGCAATATGGTATAAGGAGTCTAGGGTACTGATACTTAGAAATTATCCTGAAATTGCATGAAATACAACGGTTACGGAGACTTGTCTCGGATGATTCGCGAATACTGTTATTGTTTGATATCAGATATGAACGGGATTCCCAACTCCTGGTTAACGACCATCATTTGGTTTATTTTTGGCAATACACCCCATTTCCCTCCAGAACCTATTAATCTTAAAGAGACCTGGCACAATTTTGAAAACAAAAATGGTGCTCCCCTCGTGATCTTTCAAATTGATATTTTTGCAAATCAGCGCCCTCATGGGTAAACAGAACGATTTTATAATAAAATGAACTCCGGCGACATTTGATTCATCAGTAGACGGAATGGCTTTAACATACACGCCGGTTTGGATTCTTACAGCAAGCCCCCTGTTTGAACCGGTCTGTGACCTTTGTGGTTTTTAATATCAATGAGTTGCTAGTCTATGATATCATGTTACGGCAACTTAAAGTTAGCCTACAGATTCGTGGCATGTGTTTAGCCTCGTATTAATGTCCCTATTTGATTTTGGGTAGTTATTTTATTTGTACAATATATCAGTATCTTCCAATGTCATAGACTATCATTTGCGAGCAATTGAAGACATTTTATATTTTGTGGACGTCGCTAGTGCCGCTTTATTCACGTTGTTGTATTTGGTGTGATTTCTCAATTTATCTTTTGTCCTGAATGCACATCCCGTTTTCTTATCCAAAAAATGTCCACACATAGTGTGCCTATATCATTAAGTTTTCATAGGAAGTATCAGACACACTTTCAAGTTACTCTGTGTCAAATATAGCAATTTATTTGCATACGTTATGACACGATAATTTTGTCCACTGTGCTTCTCTATTCTAAAGTTATAATTTATTTTTTTTCCTTTAAATAAGACTTCCGGGGTATATAGTAAAAGTGGCCTAAGGCGTTATGGCCATGTTTCCACTCACGCGTATACATTATTGTTCTGCGAGACTATACAAAAGAAAAAAAACGGTTATTTTTACATCCCAATTACTATGTCTGTCAAACATGCAACTGCCATAGAGGGGAGCACGGTCCTGGATCAAGCATCAATCGTTCATGCCTCACTACATCTAATCTTTGACACCTTTGGTATAGTTGTACTGGACCCTCTATAGCAATGCAAGGAGTTAGTGGTATCATTTGTGGTGCCACTTTTTTCAATAGGGGCCAATTGAAGGTTTACCCGGGATCAAACTTAAAATGCTCAACTCACCCTGTCCTCTAGTCATAAGGATTCCAAAGATGTCTAGTTTGTACTATCTTTACCATTGGTTCTGAAGTTATAGGTAAATGGCTAAAATTGTAAAAAAAAAAGTAATTCCCATTTGTCCAGGGGTCAAAAATCAGGTAAAAAATATTTTGTAGAATCTGCAATGCATAGTTATCATGTTATTTGACAATAATAGAATTCACTTGGTACAATAACCCATTGGCATTGACCGCTTCTTTGACCTTTATCTCGCTTAGTAAACTTTAGCATAACCAAAACTATACTTTTTAGGAGTCCTAGTGCCCTCAGCAATAATTTGCATGTGTTTTAAAATATAATCAGAGCAACTTAGTCCCCTTTTTTAACCCTATAACTCCAAACCCAATGGTCGTAAGTTGTACAAATAACATTTTGGAATCATAGACGGACAATATTTTCCCACATGTTTATAGTAGTTTTAAAGTTTGACCCGCGCAACCTTACATTGGCCCATATTGAAAAAAATGACAATACAGTTGGGGCATAAGGAAGATATAGCTGCTGATAAACGGGATTATTTGCATCACTAGTTTGCAATCGTTCTTACCACCTGCCTTATACAAATAATGTGTGTGTCTTTGTGTGTTTCTGAGGAGCTTCTGAGGAGTGAGGGCCCTTACGAAACATAATCTGTAAAGCTACACGTATATTGTTCAAAACTTTACATTGCTCCCTTACTGGTTGAGAACTTTTGCAATGGTTTCACCTCATTTTTGATTATATAATATTGACGCTAATAGCAACGTTAGGGCGAAAATTGCATTATTCATAAGGTTTTAATGAGTTGTACTACGTGCTGTCTATAGCAAAATCCTCTTAGAGACAGCCCGTCGTACAACATCTCTAAATTTACATAAATTTGCATAAATTAATATTCATATCTGTTGTTATACAAAACGGAATAAACCACAATACAATGGATACGTTGGGGGAAGCAATATTTTGCCCTATAAACGTAGAAGTGAGTGAATAACCAAAATGTCAGTTACGACTTTATTGCATTCACATTATGTAGTGTATATATCCTCACCCTTTTACACGTACAACGGGTTTAGTAACTTATCGGTGATCTTACAACTCGCCGTCATGTTAGGCTGTGGTCATGCTTGTGCCCACACTGTAATACTTGGAACTTAAGATGCGATGTCTGATATCGATGTGGTAAATTCTCTAGACTTTTGCATCCATCTGATGTTGTGTGTGAATACTGTAGCATGAAGTGCATCAGCCTCATTTTGATTTTTTTTAGTGTAAATGCACTTTAGCATCTTGAAATCGATTAGAGTAAGTGTTTTCTCAGCAACATGATTGAGGGAAAATGGTTTGTACAGAAAAGACCGTACTACTTAAGCTTGTATCTAAAACAGAAGAAGCTAATGATGCAGGAAGCGATCTGCATCATTGGGTTTGCAAATGGTGGGCTCTCCTTGCCAGTCAGATTTGATCCTCGTCTGAAAGTACTCACTGGAACGAACTGGATACCTGGATATGCAATTGGATTTAGACCGTAGAGCGTGAAAGTCATAGTTGTGCGCAACGGACGACGTGACGACGATGATGACATGATGACGATGACGATCGACACCGACGACGATGTCGACGATGACGACGACAACGACGATGATGGATCGACTGATGATGATGATTGACAACAATTATTGATTTTATTTAATGATTTGCAAAAATTCTTCGAAAATATGTTAGAAATTCTCAGCTCAAAAAAATAGGTCGATTTCTGAAGAAAGTTCATCAAGATTCTTTATTTTTTCCTTCCAGAAATATACAATTCTACCTGCTATTTGAAGCAGATACATAAATAAATATTTTATTTCATAAAATTCTTTGTGAAAACACTGCTTGTCATGGGTGAATATTCTCAGTTAAAGGCAGTGTAAGTCAATCAATTGGAGCGGTCGAACACATCCCTTCAAAGGCAACTCTCACAGTACTTGATAAAAGGCTGTGAATGGGGATCATAGAACTATCTTTATATATAGATAAGGCAAGTACGATAAGACACTCTATTAAACTGAAAAGACATTTTTAAATAGTTCAAAGTACTCTCTTGCATAGTTATAGAGATTCATTATGAAGGTGATACAGGGTCTATGGGAGTCATCACGGCACCCCTGCACACACCTATAGATGATGTGACCTATGACGTCACTTGTTGCCATTCAGGACGGCCCTCGTTGTTTTCTCGGAGGCAAAATATTACAGTAATTTCTATGATAGACCACATACAATCTGGTTATAAATTACTTGCAGGAATTTTCCTGATTAATTGGTCCCAAAATGCCAGCTGGTAGCCCATTAGCACCTCTACATGCTGAAGCAGGAAAGATTAGTATTATTTAATCGAAAAACACCACACAAAGTTACAGACAATTTCCATGCAAAGCATAGGTGCTTTGCCTGCCAGTTTCTCTCTTCACCAACAGGGACGCAATAAACAATAAACAAATGTCACATCATCTATAGGTTAATATTTCAAAGATGTAGTGAAGACATGTTTTGCCATAATATGACCGTACTAAATATACGAGTAATTGGACTTAGTCTAATTATAAAATGAAAATTTGACCCCATGATGACCTTGAACAAATTTTTTTTGTGACTGTATGCCTAACTAAATTGAAAAGTTAGACAAACTATACATTTCTTATTCAAGGGGATAAGAAGAATACAACGTTGCCCTGCCGACCACAAAACCCGTATCCCCAACCATTTTCCCAACTAACCATCCCATGTTGTTAAGCATTACATTATTTCAAAAAGGACCCACTTTAGGGCCATTCTTCAAAAAAAGTAAACCTTTTTGAGACAAATTAAGTTGTTTAATATTTTGGGATAAAAAAGGATGATGATTACCTATTCTGATTCTTAGTTATTTTGAAAGCTATTAAATTTCGTTTGACATACTGCCAATATTACGTGGACTTCAATTATAAAAATCACCTAAAATAATAATAGTGATATTTAGTAAATAAAGTGCCTTTGGGGTATGGGGGTTGTGGACGGTAGGTTTCTTAATCCTACACAATGTGTATGGTACGGTTATGCTTTTTCCCCGTTATAATGTTAATTAAGGGTGCCGGACTCTAGGACTAAATTAGTTGACGGCGTCTTAGAGTGGGGAATTTGGGGGGGTGTGTGACGCCCCCCCCCCCCAAAATGAGAAAGGTCGCTTTATATTGTGAAGGTCCGCTTTGTCATGTTGAAGGTTCCGCTTTGTCGTGTTAAAGTTCTCCGCTTGCCTAAAAGCTGCTTTTTGAATGGCTTTGTTATCCGAATAACTTCTGGTCAATGTATTGGTCAATACTACTGGATAACCTAATACTACTGTTATTACACTGTTTTGTTAACGCCGATGTCTCATTCATCCCATAACGCCAGACTTTTTTCGGGGGGGGGGGGGGGGGGGGGGGGCAAACGAGGGGAAAGTGGAATTTATTTTCGTTTTGGGGTGAAGTGAAATGGTGCGGGATATAAAACATGTGGAGATTGAAACGCAATTTGGCCCAAAATCGCTGGTTTTGTCAACATTTACTGCTTTTTTTTAAAAGTAAATGAATTGGGATTGAACATGACATGAATGATAATTTGTATTTACAGGTATGACAGAACATGCCAATTCATTTCTCCAGTGTATAAAAATATATAAAACTTCGATGCCACTCGGCGGAATGTCGTCAGGCGGGTTAGTACTACAATAGTAGTTTCCTACTATTGTACCTCTGCAACTTGTTAGCCTTCGCAATATTGTCAATTCCTCATGTCACTAAACATGGTAAAACATGGGCAAGTTTCTCTCTCTCGTCGTTCTGCAAGATCAAATTGCTCCTCTGCAAAGACACCTCATTGCAGCTGAGGTCTCACCACCTTATCTTGAGCAGGTGTCTTGTATCGTACCGCCGTTAACGAGTTGCATTTTTTAATCGCTTTTGCTGCTGGATGTGTAACTGAAACACTTGAAGTCGCACAACCTACCAATATGATTCGCTTTCACTACATTCCAAGCGGTGTGAAGTACGATCTGAGCACCAGTGGAGGCGCAATTTCATTCTATTAGTTTCCGCAAGAGAAATTTACACGTGTCTTCATGTCTACAAATGCATGCATATAGCTGTGTTCTATGCTGCTGTTTTGAGCTCAATCAGTGGATATATTTAAATTATTTTTATTATTATATTATTATTATTGTTATTATCATCACAGTCCTTACAAAACTCAATCACACTAAATCGACAATCTTATAGTGTGATATTATCACAACAAACTGTTTAGCACGTTTATTGTTTAGACGTATCGTATGTTTAAATGAGCAGATAAATATGGTATCATGGTAAATGTTACACTTTTGAATATGTAATTTGAGACGCTTTGACTTCGTTGGTAATGGGTATGAGAACAAAGAAACAAAGGGAACTTAGGAGAATTAGAGTATGTCGATCGAAGACACCCAAACAATTGACGATGCGATCCAAAATCTGATGAATCTCGTGAATAATATTGAACAAACTTTCGCTGTGTTTGCTTGTTTATGTGTGCAGAAGGAATACAGCAACCTAATGAAGTGTATCCCTTTTCTTTGTATGTGTCATATGTCGCAAACGTTTCTGATGGAAGTACTGAAGCATCCAGCTCAAAATTTCGCCTTATATTAATGAAACTTTTAATATTGAGATTGAGCCCTAAAAACATATAACGTTGTTTTATGGCAAAAGCTATTGTCAGGTAGCGTAGATTTATTTTTAGTTTCAGTTGGCTTTGAACTGATGGGGTGAACATATCTCTTCTTCAGGTTAAATCGGACGCAGCACGCTGTGGGGAAATGGGGTATATAATTTGAGGCTGCTTGTTGCTGCTTTTTTCTTATCAGCCTTTGTTTTGTTTTATTTGCAATCACTCTCATTTTGCATAATTTTTTTGCTGTAATTTCTGCCCGTAACATAAAGTTCCGAATTTCTTACAGACACGACCGAATTTGCACGTAAGTACACACTAGGGCTAGCGGTTCAGATGATATAAAAATCTCAACTTTTTAAGGTAAGTCGGGAAACGAGGTTGTGGATGACGAAATCGCATATGTAGCAGAGAAGACATAGTTTTTGATGTGATACGTCACAAATAAATTTACACGAGGTTTTGATGTAAGTGTAATATAATGCGCACTTTAATGCAACTGACATGCGTGCTACGAAAAATGTGCAGTGACAAATTAGAGAAAAACTAAGTGAGCGGCTGCCGTTACAATTGCATTCTGGCTAAAGGGTATTATAATAAGGATGTCAGCACGTTGATACGCCACAAGGTGCATCTTCATTGCCGGGAACGTCTCTCAAATACTTTGGACTTGTATGTTTTGGATCTTTAGCTGTTGAATATAGGGTAAGTGATGACCTGATTTCTTATTCTTTCTGGTTGATACATTTACCTTGGTATTAAAAAGAGAATATACATTTTTTTTTATATAATACACTTTTTTCTTTATATATCGTTTAACTTCGTTGAAGACCACAGGCCAAGAGGCCAAAGAGAAAAATATGCTCGGATAAGGACCAAGGAGGCACACCCCTGGGAAGTACATACTTCTTCCCAAATAATTTTTCTAAAATTATTGAAATCAGTTCTACATTTGGTTCTCATGTCTAGTATGTGCACATTTTCTAGAAACTTAATAAATTAAATGTCATCTCAATTATTGCCCTGAATATCAGTGACCAACGGATGTTCACCATGATTCATTGACTCCAGCAAATAATGGGGCTATTGATAAGTAAATCCGCTCGGTATGCAGAGGACCAAACACTAGATTCCCCTTTTCATTGGAACTGCCCAGAGCCATTTTTTATTGTCATGCAGCTGAAATATTTCAGGGATTTATACCACAGCCGATTAACTATTAAACTATTTTTCATGATGTGAAGCACAAATTACTGTCTCGTTCACGGAATAAATAAAGAGATGTTCTACTCTGTGTTCAATCAACTTTGACCCTATATTCATAATTTATTTAAAAGGGAAATGAAGGTGAACAACACTGAATCGAGAAAGGTTGTTTGGCAAACTTCGGACCTACCATCTTGGGTAGAACCAAACCATTAACTTGCCGCGTAACACCTTTTATATTCAATTTACGCGTTTTAGGTAAATCGAAAATCAGTCACCTATATGAAATGCAAGTAAACCGTTGCCGAACCAACTTTTAAATTGAGTAGAAAAGAGGTCCTACATTAACATGATTAAGTTATGGTGTTGGTTCTGCACCAAGGATGGTAGTTGCACTGCAGCTTGCAAGCAACATTTTTTCATTATTTTTTGATTCATCTTTTTGTTTCGTTTGGAATAATGATGAAATATATGGTCAAGGTTTATGGACTCACAAAAGATGCTCGAGTTTTATTTTATAGTGAATAGTGAGCGAGGCTTATATCTCATCTAAATTCGGATGATGACCACCGGGTAAGATTTCAACTTATGGACACAACAATTGCTCTGCAGTTCCGGAGAATTGTAGTCCGTTGTCCTACGCTAACGGGCGGATTTTACTTATCAATTAGCGCCATTATTTGCTGAGTGTCAAACATGGTCAATGCGAACGTGGTGTATATCCGTTGGTCACTGATATTCAGGGGGAAAAGAAAATGTGTACATATAGACGTGAGAACACGCGTAGAACTGATGTTTAAAATATAATTTTAGGAAATGTAATTTAGGAAAAGTTATGAAGCTTCCACGTTTGTAAACGCTAAGAGATGTGCCCGCTAGCTAGACCTTTTCCATGGGTTTTGATATATGGTTAGGTATTCAAATGGTGATCATCAAGAATTAACAACGATGTACCCACACCCAGGGTCAACGTTTTTGACAAGCAGTGAAAACAGGCAAAACGTTTGACGCTTGTTTAATGGGTTGTTTATTTTATTTTATTATTTCTAATAATAATATGCATAGTAATCATCCTAGCAGTTGAAATTCGGGGAAATATTAATATTAATGAGTTATATGAGCTTTTTTGTATTAAATGAATATATTCATATCCTTTGTTATTCCACCTTTTAGCTGTAAGACTATTCATATCTTTTGAGGGAATACCGCAAACAGAAGATGCCTTAAGGGGAAACCGGATCTCACCTTAACGCCAACGTTCGTGCATAACAAAAGATAGTCATATAATAATAATAACAATAATAATAATAACAATGTCGTCGTCATCGTCGTCATCGTCGTCATCATCGTCATCATCATCATCATCATTTTTATTATCATCATCATCATCATCATCATGGAACGACACAATCCACACATTGTAATAAATAAAATAAAATCCGTTTCACTTTATTCATTATTCACACTAGAAACGAAATGAGTTATTAAAAATGTGTGACACGACGTAACTAGCACAGTTGTATTTCAATTTGAAATTATATGTGACGCGGTAATATTCGCGAAAACGCACACAGATTACTCCAGGCAAAGCCAATTTGCACTTGGAAGAAGTTATAACCTAAAAACAACATACTGAAAATCGGACATGCCGATGTACATAAGTATATATTTAACACAGTGAACAGGGATCTCGTATTCCTCCCGACAGTTTTTGACATTCACACAGTTTAATTCGATGAATAGCCTACAACGCAGCAATTCGCCAGCCCAAAAATGTAAAAAAATATTTTTCCCGAAAGACTTTTTCCATAAAATTTACCTCATAATAGTTGGACATAAATACGACTACATTGTATGCTAATGAGTATAAAACACCATGGCCGGTTTGATTTGTTTTCACCGAAATATGCGCAACTGATATTTAGGCAATTACATAAAATCTTAGGCAAAAATAATTTAGTCTTAAAATTTGGCGCGCGAAAAAACGACCACATTATGCACTTAAGTGTTATAATATATACTTAATATATTTATTTCGCAAATGTAGTAAAACTTTTAAAATGAGCTTATTCATTCACGAGACATTCTTGTGCCTATATCATAGTACCTGCAATTGCGCTATTATTTCTAACATCGACGGTAATTTTCAATCACTCCATTAGCGTTTCCGCCTAATGTTGTTAAAGAATGCTCTAGCAAATGTGCATTAAGTCTCAATTTGAATGGGCTATTAGTGTAAATGTACGCTGGTGTCTTGAAGTCGATTTAGTGTTCAAAGAGGAGCATAATGGGAAAACACATGAGCTCGATACTGAGCCAGAAGAACCTATAAAGAAACGACGTGCATCATTGCGTTTGTTGCACTAACAAGATTTGATATAGCCTGAAATATACACACGATAATTGGCTGCCTTGCCGAGAGTTCCATTCACTGCATTCATCTCTATGTGTTACAGAAAATAGGTTAAACCCCATAAACATCGTTACACTTTATATATATTTCATTTCATCGTTCGTTTCAACACATCTGATAAAGTTGTAATAAAATGCAACTGTCCTTAAAGGTACAAACATGTTTAGGACTTCCGTTACTTCCATTAAAAACCTTGTTTTGATTGGGATAACTTTTTATATTGTAGCGTTGTTGCATGCTTAAGTCATAAATACATTAAAATAAGCAACATGCCTCGGTTATGGTTGGTATTACAATCTTAGTACTGATATATTTAAGATCCAGTCTATAGATCACGCGAACAAACTATTGAAACACAGATTTGAAGTTGTTTTGCGGTTCTCTGATATATAAATGTTGAACCTTTTGGGCTTGGGCTTCCCGCTCATGTCTGGCATGTGGAGGGGGGGGGGGGGGGGGGGGGGGGGAGGTTACCCGGTTGCCAAATAAGAACTGGTGTAATGATTGTTTAACTCGCTTTAACATTTAGTGCCTAAGGTGTTTCATTGAGGGGGGCATAAGACAAGGCAACAGGTTGCAATATAAATGAGTTCCGGTTTATAGTCTGGAAATAGGGGCAATATTCATTGTTTTCAAAATGTCTGTCAAAATCGCTCTAAAAAGTAACATGAGGTTCCGGACCCTGCTCCACAGCACTACACATTCAAATTCATTTTACTGTACGACTGCACTAGGAAGGACCAATCTATATATACTTTAACAAAAATAGACCATATGTACATCTGTATTTTTTGTGGGGGCGGTCGTATTTGCCATAGGTTTGTAAAGCATGGCGGGCGTCGCTCCGATGATGAATCGCTTTTATTTTCAGCACATAAAGGGTTAAGTATTTTTCTGATTATGAATTAATTTTGCTTTCATTGCATAGTGAACATACATAAGCAGAAAAATATTTATGGGCAACAGGGTTTGCTCATTTTTATTTTTAAAATCACACTCAGGGCCGTTACGCAGGATTTATTTGGGGGGGGTGGGGGGGGTGTGGGTCTTCGAAAAAAGTGCCTTTTTTTCGAAAAAAAGTGGACCTTTTTTGTAATTAATAAAAGCTGGACCATAAACCTCAATAAAATGGTCCTTTTTTGGGACTTTTTCGCCAAAGGGATTTTGTGTCAAAATTTCTCTAAATTTTTTAAACTGTTTATCCAAAAATCGCAAAAGTGACCTTTTGCCCCATTTGTGGAAATTTGGGGGGTACGACCGCACCCCCGCACCCACCTGCGTACCGGGCGATCACACTCCCGTTGGTGCCTAAGGGGGGGGGGTTTTTCCTAGTGGACCAAGCAATTTATCTCATAACGGACAAGAAATTTTAGTATTTTTTAGGAAAGAAGGCATCGATAAGTACACATGTACAAAAAAAATACAGTTTCTTAAAATATTTTCAAGTGTGAGAAATCGCCAAAAAACAACTCTTGGGTACCCCCCCCCCCCTTCTATTAGCACTTTACATATAAAAAAATGTAGTTGTACCGACCTGAACCCTCGTATTACCACCCGCCCTAGTGAACTTTGGTCCGGTGCGCTAAAAGGCCAAAAGTTTGCCCAAAAAGGCTTCTTGGTAAGCATCTTTCCGGGTCAATTTTAGCGAAAAAATTGTGAAGGTAGCACCTTCCACCGGTGACTGCGTCAAGTCGGAGCGGGGTAGGGATAAGGGGGGTGGTTGCCACCAGGATATTTAGGGTGCATTTTTGAAAATAGTATGCACAATATGGCTCTAAAACTCATTTGTTTTTAACAACTAGTCATTTACCTCATATAGAACTGAAAACCGCATAAAAACCGATATTCCAAATTTTAGCGCAAAATTGATTTTCGCCTAATTTCTGTGGAAAATGTCAATTTAGCCGACGCGCGGCGTGATGACTATCATTTGTACGCCATACTCGAGATGCTGGTACGGCTTGCTTTATAACGATTCTCGAGGGGGTGGTAACCCCCCCCCCCCTGGTAATGTGTGTGCAAAACGGCTTGCCTAAACGAGGGTTAAATGAGGAATTGATATGACCCAAAATGTCGAAAGGTCAATGGACTTTTAGTCGGGTCATACCGTTAATACGGTCTCCGATTTAACGAAGTCACTTTTACAAACTTTTGATATTACAAATGATAGTCTGATCGTCAAATAAAAAGTGGTAGCTATTTCAAATTTTTAATGGTAAGTCTGTCCACCACATGGACCAGCGAAGTAGTGTAGGTGATATTTAGATCACTCATAGGTCGTAAGTTACATCTTTGAGTTTCATTTTCACAGCTAAAATAAACATATCACCAAAAAAATAAGTATTCTTTTTTAAAGATAAAATGTACATCAATAGTGTAAGCTGAAATAACAGACCGGAGCGCAATGTTCTGCGCATTTTGATACCTTAATTACGACCGACTAATGGCAAAATGACACTTAAGCATGCATCTGCCTATAAGGTAGGTGTACCACCTTCAAGTTTATGTATAAATGTATATAATCATTGAAAGCAATTTAAATTGCATGACGCGTACTTGGGCGATTAAATTAACACAGTATGAGCCATTCTCAATCACGCTTCCATTTGTAACTTATTTTATTACTATAAATGTGCAAATTGTATACTTCAGTTCTAATAATTCACCTGTTTTTCACTCACAATATATATTATTGTTAGCGTGTTTTCAGAATTCGTCACAGAGTAGCTATGTCAATCAAAACCTGTTCAAAGAGTTTGAAACTGCATCGGCGTTACCCTAATGATAAGTTCTTGAATTTTTTTAATTTTATTCAGCATAATACAAGTACAGGAATATGAAAATGGCATTTATATATCCATAAGACAAATGAGATGTAAATATGCTAGAACCACCACTAGACAACCCCGTGGGGCTTATAAGGAGTGATGGCCCTTAATTAAACAAAGTCATTAATGACAAAACAAGGATAATGAAATAATTTTGTACACGTTTAAGAAAACATATATCGCTCATGATATGAGACTGTGGGAGAAAAGGCAATAAGTAGACAGGACATTACGGATGAGCAGGTCACTAACCGATATAACAAGAAAAATTAATACACTAGAAAAAAACAAAACAAAAACAAAAAAAACGACATGAAAGACAGAACAAACAGTACAGTAACAACAAAACAAACCATCCCAGAGAAAGGTATAGAAATGAAGTGAGCCGTGTCCAAAACGACTTGCTCCGGATTCTCATACTGGCTATAGTTTGGGTTAAGATAAATCAAAGAGGGAGGTAGTGAGGAGTATGGAGGAAGAAGAAGGGAGATGAAAGAGAGAGTAAGAGGGGAGGAAGGGGGTAAGAAGAGATCAATAATGGGAAGGAAGGGGGAAGAGCAATTTGAGAATGGGGAGGGAGAAAAGGAATGTCTGTGTGCATTTTAGGAGGCTTTGTAAGAGTCAATAAAGAGATGTTTAACATGTACTTTAAAACATTTTGTTGTATATAAATTCAGGGATTGTAATTGGGAAGGGCGTTCCAGGTTTTGGCGCCGGTTGATTTTTCTTTAGTATTTTTGGGAAATGGAAGATGTAGAGGTTGGCTTGAAAACTTGTCCTGTTGGTGTTGAAATAACTTGCTGAAGTTTTTGGAATTTAATTTATTATGGTATAAATCATCATGAAACAGTGGTGTTTGAAGTTTATTAATGTCGGTTATTTTGATGGTTTTAAGGGAATAGAGTAGTTTTAAGTGAACAAATATGAGTACCAGAGAAAAACAAAATAATTTTTTAAGATTTTTTGCCCAGTTTCAGTTTATTTACCAGTGTACAATGCAAAATTCCATTGAGGGATCATGTGGGATGACCAAAAGGCAAAGCTCGTACATATGGTTTGGCCACCTGTTATTTTACTAATCATAAATCTACCTATGTGCAAAGACAAGAAGGACACATTTAACAGGACATATTACAGGGTGCCAAACAGCCGGCCCGCGACAGGTGAGTTGGTAGTATGTTGGCTAAATGGGCGAGATCGTACACCACACACACACACAACACACATGCACAAATTACATTAACGCAAGTAAAACGAATCTAATGCAGATTCATAATTGTTCTACACAAGAGCCAAATCTAGGTTACTTTTTGTGTGTGCGTGTGGTCTTCTTCATAGAAATAATCATTTTAATTTTCTTTTAAAGTGTTGCAAATTAAATTATAATTTAGAGAATGTGAAGATAAAACATCTACCATGATGATACTTATAGTCGGCGCAGCAGCGAGCGATTTGGGCGTTGGGCATTGTGCATACCGGATTTTGACCAAGAGCCAAATGGCGCATGCTCACGAGCAAATAGCTCCTGCGACTTGAAAGCACTTCATGGGCGTTGAATTAACATAACAACAAAACAACACAGACACATACAGCAAAACAAATACACATAACACCAACAAACGCACTTGTACACACACAAACGCGATTATCAGCTTAAGTGTGCAGATCGATAGACAAGTACTTTTGCAATTGCAGATGTTAAGGAATTATTAGTGATTTCATATTTGTTGGAGAAGCTTTTCCTATTTTCTCCTTGAGCAAGTTATCGAGAATACATGGAACCGATTCCATTACAACATCATTTAGGACACTATCTGATGGATTTCCACATATATATTAACCCTCGCCTTACGGGCGGGGGGGGGGGGGGGCTTTCTTCCAGTGCGCTAGAATGTCAAAAGCTTTTGTAAACAAATCAGTAACGTTTCCTCATGCTTTCCAGGGATTTTAGCGAATGAAATGTTATGAGGTAGCACCTTCCCCGGAGTTAGGGTGGACGTCAAAGTCACAATTTGAGGTGGGTTGTTTGCCCAACCCCGCAAGAGTAGTTTTTGGTACTTTTTAAAAAAATATTGTTCACAGTATGGCTATAAAGCTGTACGTTATGTAAAACTAGTCAGTTGTCATTTTTAAGCGCGAAAAACCTCAGAAAATAATCCGATATTCCTACCTTTTATTAGCGGCAATCAAGGTTTATTTTTTTGTCTACTTTCTCGAAAAATGTAAATTTGCAGTCTCGTGGAATTTATAACGTAATTGTTACGTCATACTAGTATTTGGGTAGCTTATTTGGTATCAATGGAAAGAAGAGGACCCATAGCTATTCACTGGTAAATTTTAAGCATGGAGTGCTTTAAGCATCGACTGCCCGGATTGGCCCCTCTTTTCCCCCTTGGCATCCATGTTACAAAAGAGATTTGGTAAGACGAGGGTTAGCGTAGATTGATTCGGATCTGTCAAAATTTGATTTAACGCCAATGTAGCACAGGAATGTAATTTAGTAGTTGACGTTAATGTATCTTATCTCATCTTTGTCTTAATAGATAAGTAAGTATCTGATTTTATTTTTGAGTGAAATAATTGAGATAAAGCCTGTTTTCGTGGCGGACTCCATATCGGTCGTTTTCACTTGTGTACGGGTGTAGCGGGAAGGTTTCGTATCCGCACTCAATTTTGTATTTAATTTGCGAGCCAGATGCAAACCCTTGAACATCATTATCTTGTATCCACTTTATACCTGACACGAGAACAAGGCTTATACTTGAGGCTCGCATGCCAACGGAAACTGAAGTTAAAAGGCATGGGTGTGTGGTTCCTTAGGCCAAATGTTGTGCAGACCAAGTTTGTAAAGGTATGTGGTCGATTGTTTGTATTTACTTAAATTATAAAAAAAGAAAAATTAAAAATAGTGTTTTCAATTTTTTGCAATAAAGGCCTCACCGCTAGCTGCTAACGATCAGCATGTAACAGAAAATCACTTGGCTTAGGGTCCTGTTTAATTACATAGAGCGATGGGAGTAGAACATCGCAAACTCATATTTTCATGCTTTCCGCTTGTACGCGACAGAACATTTATAGACCTTATGAGGACTGGACCCATGGTAGCAATATAAGTGTGATTTGAAAGAACGCTGTAAGCTATCTAAATAAATATATTAAATAAATGAATAGATAATACAACACACACATACTAAGTTTATTGCGAACGCAATAAACTGATGTACCTCAGAACTGATTTCTGATCCCTTTTGGGTTGCTTGCTAACCGATTGTATGGGAAACAATCGTGCTTCACCCTGTTGACCTCCACAACCAATCAGGGGTTGGATTTTCGGGGAAGCTGGCCCGGCTTTCCTGGAACGGTCACTTCGCCATTTGCCACCGGGGAGTTTAGTCGCCCTTCTGGGCTTGTGGACAATTATAAAATTCCCCCCCCCCCAGATCGGTGGTAGCAACCAGTAAGAAGGTTTTTTAAAATTACCCAATTTAGGTTGTAACTTGGGTTATTGGTATCTTTTCCTTATGCGCTTTTTAATTATGTGGATTGGACTTTTATATTCTGTAAGTAGAATTTTGGGGAGGTTGTTTTCTCTTACGAGTTATGTTTGATATCGTTGTTCTGTGCTGGAAAATATTTAAGAAATTGGGTCATTTAATGGATCTGAACCTTCTATAAATTAAAACTTGTAGCAATATATATAATAAATGAAATTGGATGGTAACTTAAGTTAGGCTAGTGGATAGGTCAGTTCCTTTTAGCAAATTGCGCATTTGCTTAAACTAGTTGTAAATCTGTATGTATTCCAATAAGGATCTAATTGGGACTTCAAGTGTGAAGTTAGGCTATATTATTGGATCGGTACCTTCTTGGGCAAATTGCTGGGGAGTGGGAACACAACGGCTTAGTATATTAATGGTCGCAGTGTGCATTAGGATTATAACAAGAACTTCGAATGTGTAGTTAGGCCTGTTCATTCCGCGGTACCTTCTTTGGCAAATTGCTGAAGAGTGGGCAAACCTCAGTGGTTTCGTACATTACTGGTCGCTGAGTGCTTTTGGAGTTGGAAAGAAACTGGAATTTGGATACATAAATATTTGGAATACTTTGATTTGGAATTGGAAATAAATAGGAGACTAACTCCTGGCAAATATGCGCCACATTCATATCGCATTGCTTTCTGTGTTTTCATTTCTCGGGTGGTAATCGTACAATACTTGACAAGTTTGAGACATGCAATATTTTACCTGATAGCGCCTTGCCTCCAAGTTAAAAAATTACCCTCTCCCGACACGTCTAGCACTTAAACATTCATAATGAGGTTGATGGGTATCAAAAGACCTCAGATTTTTTTACTATAAATGAGTGAGACAGAATATGAGAGAGCGATATATAGATGGAGATAGATAGTATCGATAGGTAGATAAAACATATATAAAAAGTATATAAAACACGATTGGGTTGTTGACTTTTCCTACTCTTGTCCTTAAGGTAAAATAACTGCACTGCAATGAATTGCAAAATTAAGTCCTAATGGAATCATCTTAAGTGAAGCTACTCTGACTGGCAGTTCCTAGCCGTCAAACACGTTATATTCCGTATCGGCAAGGAATGTGAAGTGTGAATGCCAAGAATATCGAAACTATTATTTGTGGAAAGTCTCAAAAGCTAATCTAGAATTTGCCGAATATGTTAGGATACAGCGTAAGTTGTCATGGTAATGGTTTTTATGAGTTTGAGTTTCAAAGTTGTCGAGTTGCCTTTAGAGTCAGTTGCTTTAGAGTTCGAGTTTGAACCTTGAACTTATCAGGGCTGTAGCCGTGAACTAAAGGAGGGAACCTATACAAACTATATCTTTTAGTCCTCATATGAGACAACTACACCGGTGACATTTAACCACAATTTGAGTTAATTTCAAATTTACCCCTGTACAATTTTATCCTTATTTTACAAAGTTTCCCCCAATTTCCCAGAGATTGTACCGAAAATTCTGATTCAGCAACGCTTCAAAACTATTGAAAGACATCTTCAAACTCTGTCCCAAACTTAAGCATGGGATTCTCGTGTATAACCCTACTAATAGGATTACAGTTAGGTACATGATTGGATGATTGGGGTTATGGAGAGGATTAGGGTTATGGATAGGGTCACCTTTAGGTTTAGGGTTGAGTGGATGTTAGGGTATCTATACCAATACTAAAAAAGTACATAGGCAGTGATAGGTATGACATTCATTATCCGCATGCATTGCTAAAATATATGCTATTATATTATGACCTATTTAAACACGCATGCATGCTAAATATATGCTATTATATTATGACCATTAACACATTAATTGTTTTTGATTCATACATAGATGTTTGCACGTAATTACATGGCAGGACAATAATAAATTGATTCAATGTACTAGGTCTGTTGAAAATAGCCTACGGTGTGAAACAGAGATGGGCTTCTACTCTCGTTTGTGGACATCAAAATTTATACCAACAACAGGCAAAATATACATCGAATCCAACAACTAATTAGGGCAAATCCACCCCTTGATATTAAATGCTCCCCAGAATTAAAATATTTCAAATCTTGTCCCAATCATTATTTTTGTAGCTGTAAACAAAATAAGTTCAATACTTTAAACCAAAGTCTCATAGTGGGATTTGATAAAAACTGTATAATATTAAACCCCTCGTGGTGAACCCGGTAAACTGATATTTTCAGGCGAATGGATAATCAACTGAGGCTACGCTAACATCTGTTGTCTTTTTAATTCACTGTTTGTCTTTTATTCACTCTTTTCTTTTTTACCTCATGTATTTACTTCATGCCCCGTAAGGACACATCTGAGGCCAGTCTGGCCACACGTGCCCTGTATTCGGGCGGCATCACCCAGAGTCAAGTCAAGATGGGCATCTCAGTGCTCCAACTAAATGTGGAAGGGCTCACTAGGGCCAAGATAAACATTAATCGAACACCTCACACATAGGCATAAAGTCACTGGAATTTTCCTCCAAGAGACCCACGCTACCGACAGTTCAATTCTAACATCGGCGGCTACACCCTAGCTGCCCACACACCAAGAGCGCTACACACGGATTGCCACCTTGCCAGTAACTCAGCCCAATGGAAACAAATTGAGCAAACTCACCTGCAGACTCCACCCTGGAATGGGCAAATACCAAAATTGAGGGGTCATTGTCACCAATGTCTACAAGCAACCTAACTCCCGACTTCAAGCAGATTCTCTACCAACTTATGGTGCACCTTGCAATTATGCCGGCGACTTTAACAGTCATAGCATTACCTGGGTTTACAGGAAAAAACCCTGATGGAGCTACCCTAGAGGACTGGGCCGCAAAATCCGGTGTACAACTTATGCACGACCCCAAGCAACCACACCTCGACTCCGGAGGGTGGAATACGTTCTACAAAACCCCTGAAATTACTTGTGCAAACAGTTTGGACACCACCCCCATTCACCGTACGTTCTAGACCCCGCTTCCGAAATCCCAAACACAGACCATCACTGATCGTTCAGGAAGAGCCTTGCTAAGCGTATACCAACAAAGCCGGTGAAAAGGTGGAACTTCAGCCAAGGCAGACTTGGACCAGTTCAAGAACCTGTAGATTCAGAAGTACCCAACCTTCCGACACCAACAGTCCTCCAACCTGGCAATTCCTACACAGCACGGGGTCAATATTATTAATATGCAAAGAAGACCATACCACGTGGCTCGTGCCGTCGCAGTTATATCCAATACTGCGATGAGGAATGTGACACTCTTCAATGACTTCCTGAATTCTGAAAACAGGGGAAGAAGAAAGCTTCACCAAGGCTTCATACCTGACAAACTGCTTGGACAGGAAAAACGCCGCGAGCACTGGGAGGAGACGGTCCAAGGAATCGACTTCACCCACCACTCCAGCAGGAAGGCCTGGAAAAAAAAGCACCACCCTTATAAATCCGCATCACCCCGGGGGACCGGGCAGAATTTCCAACCATCGAAATGTCCAGTGACTGCCAACTTCAATTGCTGAGCAACTCTCGCAAATGGTCGTTTTCAAGAACATTGATAACGATCACACTCGCTCTGTCAAAAAAGAGATCACAACCCGTCGAGCCCCCGGCGTGGAAGGGTCACTTTCAACATCCTTATCACTTAGATGGAGCTTTACCTGGCTATTAGCCAACTTGAAAGAGTGGAAGGCCCAGGGCCTGAAAATACCAGCAGGAGTTCCATGCAATGCGGACCACGATGTTCTAGATTGGGTCAGGAGTTCTACACATGGTGCCTTTACCAACCAGCCTTAACCAGATCTGGAGGAGGGCTACGATCATCGCACTCCCAAACCAAACAAGCCTGTCGACAACCCTATAAGAACTACCGCCCAAATCACTACTGTGTGTATCCTTCAAACGCCTTGAGGGTAGGATGGAGGATGATCCTGGCCCGGATGGAAGCCCGTCGTCGAAACACCATCTGCTCTGACGAACAAGCCGGATTCGCCGTGGCGGAGCACTGTCCATCAGATTGTAAAAACTCACAAATGATATTGAGGAAAAAGCTTGAAAAGCGGCCGCAAGGCAGGTGTCATCTTGGTGGACCTTATGCAGGCATATGACCACGTGTGGCACCGGGCCTGACACTCAAGATTCTCAGGACCCATCCCTGGATTGTCACCTTGTACAATTCATTGTAACATGGATTTGCAAACCGTTCGCTTTATTCTCAAGACCAGTGATGGGCCAGAGCAGTGCGTCTGCGTCGTCTGAGGAACGGTATGTTACCACCAATGATCTACTGGCTCCTATTGCTGTTCAACTTGTAATTCAGCGCGGCGATATACTTCAAACAACATCTAATCTAGACCAATAGGGCTACGCCGGACGATTTCGCCCTCCTCCACTCGGCAGCAAAATTGGACAGAAGATTTGGTAGAAGCACACTTACTGCAGATCTGGCCTTACTTGCAGCATATCTCAGGACCTGGGGGGACTAAGCTGAGCGAAGCCAATTCCACCGCTACTGCCTTCCACATCAACACAAAGAGGCTCATCGCCACCTTCAAATCAACATCATAGGAGCGCCTCTGCAATACAATCCTACACCAACCTAATTGGGAGTGAAGCTTGACGGCAGCTTACTTACCGGCAGCCCGTATGCGCCAAGGTATCTTCTAGTAATAACCTCCTGTGCAACTTGCTGGATCTCATGGGGAGCCAGCCAACGACCCTACGCACCACTGCCTGGGCTCTGGGCTAAGCACTGCTGACTATGCCGCCCCGCATGGTGCAACAGCTCTCACACAAATTAAAGAAGCTGGAACGGACTAACGAGACCTTGAGAACAATCACTGGCTGCCTCCGCCCCACTCCATCGAATTTCTACCAGTCTTTTCAGGCATTGCACCTGCAGCACTTCGGGGGGAGCACCACTCGCACAAATAGGAATAAGGCCTGCTGGACAAACACCTGCTGCATAACACTGTCAAAGAACACACCCACTCGGTAGACAGGACCTGCGCTCTCGTCGACCTTTCTGTAGGCACGCTGCTAAACTATCAGTTCCCCATTCAACATATTCACAGGTACATGGAATATGCCCTGGCAGACTTTCCAAGACAGATCAACTCTCTATTACACCCAAGGCAGAACTACCACCTGGAAGCAATCGTCCCACCGCAAGGAATGGTCACATTAAACCCCGATTCGCACAGGAGTCGGTCGCTTCAATCAGCAATATGCACTGATGGGGGCTGCGACAATGTGGTTCTCCATCATAGGCTGCGGATCACATTCTCAACGAGTGCCCTACCTTTCGCCGCCGGGTGGATACAGATATCTCAAACCCCAACCAATTCAACAGTGAGTGGCTCAACGTTTACAACACATTAGCTGCTGCCTCATACGCAGAAGAAGAGAAGAGAAGAAGAAGATAATACTTTAGCAGGTTTGTTGTTGAACGTTTTCGACGAATCTTCTTTTAAAGGAACAGATAATGGTTGTCTTGGAAATGTTAGAGGCCGTTTTTCATTGATTTATTCCTAAAATTTGACACAACCTGTTATTTAGTTCCCCATTTCCTCATTTCACTTTGCCCCCCCCCCTAGCCCCCAATCCTGCCTCGGGAAATTGTTACGGTTTAAATTGGTTTCCTTACAAATGGGATGAGAACAAAAAATAAAGCACTAGACAGGAATTTGAGTATGTCGATTGAAGACAACCAACCAATTATTTCGGTATTATGGAACCTCATCATTTCCCAGAGACCATTAACGGGAACGGACGCAAAAGCCGCATAATTCAGGTCTATGAATTATTGAACAAGCCTTCTGTGCTTTTCCTTGTTATGTGGGCAGAAGGCCATTTTATACAGCAAAACTACCTTAAGTGACAAGGGGGGGGGGGGGTCCTAGGGGACCCCTCCACATTTGTTTTTCGCGCTGGCCGCTTTGTGCGTGGGGATTTTTGCGCCGAAATTCATTGTAATTGTCTGACTGTTAAAGTATTCTTTCATACCATTAAAACGACAAGCCGTGAATGAGGTTCAATTGGGAGGGTCCCATGGAACCCCCCCCCTTGGGCACTAACGGAAGTCCACCTGAGAATATTTTAAAAAATTCAAAGAAACCAACCCAATTTTTGTTTTGCTGATATGTGTTCACCATACATATAAGTAAACAATTCTTAGTAACAGTAAAAATAATGAACCCTTTATGTGCTGAAAACAATCAATTTCATTGAGGAAATGGGAAATGTCTATGGGAAAATGACGTGTATTTTGCAACCCCCTTAAAAAATACAGGATTCCCTAAAACTGCAAGTTTTGTGTTAAATATATGTTATTTGGGTCTTCTAGAGTAGATATCAACAAAAAATAAGTTTTCAAAGAATTTGATGTAAGCGCAAAGCTCATTTGAATTTTCCGTCTTTTTGCCCATTTTTCGCGTGTTTTGAAAACAATGTTTTGCCCCTAATTTGCCGCCCAATAACAAATTTCATTTTTTATTGCTGAATTGGGGTTGTCTTATGACCCTTCACATGTGGTATAAATTTCGTACAAAAATTCCCTCGGGAAAGTGGTTTCCTTGGGGGGGGGGGGCCCCATGGAACCCCCCCCCCCCCCTTGGGCACCAACGGGAGTGAAAACCCCTTGGTCACTTAAGTGTTAATAATATAGGTCAACATACCTCCTTTTTCATTGTATGTATCATATTTCACAAACGTTTCTAATGGAAGTCCTCAAACATCCAGCTCAATATTGCGCCTTATATTCATGAAACTTTTAATATTGAGATCGGGCTCCCAGACCAGTTAACTTTGTTTTATGGCAATAGCTATTGACGAGTAGCGGTAGATGTATTCTTAGTTTCAGCTTGCTTTGAAATAATGTGGGTGAAATAGCCCTATTTCGCTCTTCAGGCTAAATCGGACAGCATGCGCTGTAGGGATTTTGAAGTGTATATAATTAAAAGCTGCGTTGGCAGCGGTTGCTTTATAATTCTTTTCTTACCTGTCTTTCTTTGTTTGTTTTTATTTGGAATTACTTTCATCTTGCGTTAGTATCTACTTATCGTATTTTCCCATCAGCTACAACTGTCAACTTTAGGAACGTAGTAAGAGTATAGCCTTGAAGTAGTGAAAGTAGAGCTTTCTTTTCTTTCCTAAAACCTCCTTTTTTGACGCCAATTTATTTAATGTAACTATCAAGTGACATTTTACGCTACTATTAATGCAAAAAACATCTACCCACCGGGGTATAGGTATAGGTAAGGTATAAAATGATCCCAAAGTGATGGATAAGGGGGTTGGTAACCATTCCCCCTACGGAGGAGAAGTACCAACACGCCCAGTACGACGAAAAAATGTCATAGACACATGGGTTTGGTATAATGGATTGCTATGGTCCTAGTGTTTCCATTAATAACATAATGATTACTAACATTTCGTCACAATGACACCGTAAAGTTCTCGGGTCACTG
>JAMKCH010071485.1:0-23039 GCA_023653785.1 Ophioderma brevispina
AATAACAAACATAGCGATGATCACAAAAACCTGAAAGTACAAAATAAAGCAAAAATAAAATGATAAAGGAAATAGGCACAGATAAGCAAAAACCTCGAAGAAGAACTCATTACACTGGTTGTTTCAATACAAATCGAACCCAAGTGTCGTCTATTTTAAGGTATTAGTGGTTAGTTATTGCAAACGCCACAGAAGAAGTTTGTTTGATGTGTTTAAGCGTCGAGGCACCGCTCATGCAAGTAATATATAATGTGCTTCAAACAATGAAAATCTGTCTGTCACGGTTCTGGCATTCCGTCAGATTTGACATATGGGCTGATATTTAGCATGACGGTAGGGGGAGGACAGTCTGACCTGATGTTTGCAGGGTTTCAGAGTGACCCAAAGGTAAAACATCATCTAGCAATAATTAGTGGCAGTGATGTCACTGCAACCAGTGAAGTCAGTAATTGAAAAGCAAAAAGATCTAGCTGGAACTTTCACATAAAACAACTTGTTTCAAATAATCCAAGTTATTGTAGTTATTGGTGTATTCAGTTTGATTTTTTTTTTATAGTCTGGTCACTCATTTATTTTTTTTAAATGGCGGTTACTATAAATGCAAGATAGCATTAGTTGTTTAAGTTGCATCAGAATAATTGTTTGAGAAAAAAGGATCACGTTACTTACACTGTTCCACGCTTCACCAATCCATGAAAGGCATTTTTTTTCAATTGTGTGAGAATTCCGGGTGGAATCTGTTTTTTTTCGGCCACTTGACAAAAGCCCTATCATGTGACAAATAATAAAATATATAACATCCCCGCCTAACAAATCCGAACGAGGTTGAATGTTTTGAATATGGCCATCAACGTGCTCAAAACTTGCTTTCAAAGGAACGCGCAAGCCAGCGGAAATCTCTCAAACTTTACATCCATGCTTCGTTCATGCATACGGACACAGGTCAAAAGCAAACACATTACGCGAACAAGACTCATGGTATTATTATTAGAATCACTACATACCTTTTTAATTCAGGAATTTAATATCGTTAGGATTTTTTTAGGCGGGGAGTATAGTTGCTTCTTTTAGGGAAAGTAATACTTTGACAAGCAAGCACAAGCAATCAATGGATTAAGAAATATAAGAGGGAAACAGGGAACCTAAGGAGTTCTGAGTTGGTAAAGTCCCTTCAAAAAGTGTTTTCGGTCACGTTGGTAGATTCCAAACAGCAAATAAAAATCTATAATAAATCAAATTTAAAAAAGGTAAATATGCACAAATGTGATTAATAAAATGCGATACCAGATGTGTTGGTAGTAATGGAGTTATTCTAATAATTTAATGGTTAAGGGTAAAACACTTAAAAATACGTGGAGTTTCGGCAATTCATTAACAGCCTCCTTCCTATTTTGTAAGAAAGTTGTGAGAAAGGATCTCTGGAAGAATACGACAAAACGAAATTGTTATCACAACAAGCTCGTTAAAACTTTGCAATTCTCTTCTATTTATTATCACTTGCGCCTACCTATACCTACCATCTCGGGAAAACACCATCCTGTCGTCTGTTTGACCTACTTAAATTTGGATTTTTGCCCTGAAAGCATCCCGGTATTACCATCATTTCTTTCTGTGCTAGTATGGCAAATAGGGAAATGTATTACATTACTAAAGGGTTCGTCATATTGCAGGAGAGGATAGCCCTCTTCCCGCATGACCCGAGTTCACTGGAAAGTGGTCAATATTGAGTCTATGGTAAGTATATGAATAATTGAAAAAAGAACCTGGTTTTTTCGTCCAAAATGTCGTTGAAAAAAAAAAAAAACAGGTTTATCAAATTTATAAGGAAGTTTTGTTACTGTTTTTTATATCGTCCTATAAACCAGTTTTTCAATGACATTACTTTTCCAAAAAAACCGGTGTGGCTGGAAATTGGTCTCCCAGCCTCATCGTCCCCACCTAACAACGTGATTGGGCACTCGCTTCGAGACTCTTCACGCACATAGTTTCATTTCACACGCTTTATTCCTTTTCGTCTATGGAGCCCAGACTATGGCATCCATCACGACTATATCTCCTTTTACAACCCGGGTTACATAAAATGTGTAAGCATGGTTTGTTCAAATGTTTTTTTTTTGTTCTAGAAGAAGTGGATTTGTCGAGATTCGAGCAAGCTCCGTTTTGTCTATTTACCATGATCGTGTCGGGTACCCACCTTTTAATACTAAGATAATTTGTTTTGATACTGTGGTTTCAATTTGGCGTCGATGACGTTCTCTGCCGCCTTTCTAATAAATTTAGTTTCTTACATTAGATTAGATTGCCCAAAATCGTCCTATAACCTGTTTTGGTGCCAATTCTGATCTGTTTGTTACAGAGACCTTGATTAAAAATACATAGCAGAAAATTAGTGCATTGTTTATAGTCGACAAAGATTTGTGACGAGGCCCTCCTTGACAATCGGGTTGTATCCTTCTAACGGCATCATGTTGCCAAATAATCGATCATTTTTTTCGCTACCGCTCAACGCACTCCTCCTGTAATCCAGGAGTGCGATGTTTTGGGGTGTAGACTAATTATATAGGGCTGTTTTTGTGATATTAGTAGGTATCGTGCGTCATGGCTACAGAGCGCAATAGCTCTGTAGCCATGGGCGTATGTTTCAGGGTATTGATGTTGATAAGATTACTTTTGCGGGAAGTTCTGGAGGTTTTGAGTTATGCACAGGTTTTTTAACAGAACATGATTGATGTGAACTTCATATTTTTTTCTTAATTTATCATGATATTAACTAGATCTTTTGACAAAGGTTTAAGAGATGATTTTTTTAATGTCACTGGGACACGAGACTACCCCCAGGCCTAGTAAATGCATGTAGCAGCACAAATTAACCGTTTTGGAAATCCCCAAGGCCCCAATCGAGCGATCGTGTCCGTAACTCTACCCTCCTGTACAGAACCAACATGTATAGTCTCACATCTTGCTCGTTTACGCTTGTGACAAACAAGAACAGGACTGCTTGCTGCTTGCCGTATTGTATTTATACACTAACGAATGAATAGTTGGTGGTCACGTGGCCCGGTACCAGGTCACGTGTCAGGTATCAAATATCAGTTTGCTCGTCGGGGGCGACCGATATTATATAAATCCGACTATGATAAATCAAGGTCTTTACATGACCCTCTGCCCAAGTGCTATTATTTTTTTTCCAAAAAATATTATTTCCCTAAACAGTATCACATTTACCTTTTCCTACGATTCAAACCTCGTACGATGACGATAATCGGTTGTTTTTTTTCCAATGTAGGATACGTACGGTCATTTTTACTAATGTTCCCCCAAGCAAAATACTAAACCAATCATGCCGTGACGTCATCAACTTCTTTATTTTTTCCAAAAATTGTCTGTTTTCCCTAAGAAAATTCCTTTTTAAGATGCAACATCTGTATATATGTTCTTTAATAATTAAATATTCAATTGTCCCGCAATAATGTGAAAAAGATGGTCCATAAGTCTACAAACTG
This sequence comes from Ophioderma brevispina, assembly GCA_023653785.1. Lineage (NCBI taxonomy): Eukaryota > Metazoa > Echinodermata > Ophiuroidea > Amphilepidida > Ophiodermatidae > Ophioderma > Ophioderma brevispina. The sequence continues at coordinate 3,504 of JAMKCH010071485.1, forward strand.
AAAACTAAGTCAGCCGGCTAAATACCCTTAACCGTGACTGCATGAGCAGACGATCCCGTGTTAGTTTTTTAGCAGCTTACAGCCACTCGCGCGCGGCTGCGGGGGTTATGCGTCCGTTTATTGGCCGCATACTGAAGTGTAAATATTTTGTAATAGAGTCTAACGCGCATCACAATTCGCCCAATCTGACGCAGAAGACTTAGAAATATCGAATTTTTAGAAGGGTCGCGAGTGCCAATTGTGTAAAACACGTATTGCAATACGGAATTAAAATCGCAATCTCGATCATGAGTGCGCAGTTCACACTCCATAGAAAAACGTTTTAAATTACACATGTGGCACTGCGCCAGTGGGGTTAATTCTTGTTCTGTGACTATAATTAATGATTGGAATCACTTTTCACCCCATGCATTGCAAGTTTCGTGAGATTGGGGAATCGAGGTCTTTTTCACCTCACTCATGCATAACCTATAACAAAAGGTGTTCCCGTAGTATTTTGTCCATTCAGATGCATTTTAATATACTGACTCAAAGTACCTTTGCTATTCAAAGTGGTGACCCATACTTTATGCATACATACATATCCAACATGGATGTCGTTCTTTTAGATTTAGAAAGTCTTCACTGAACAAGATTACCGGGAACCAGCAAAGCTTGACAATGCACTTTGGCTTGTTGTGAACAACGGTCATCCCAAACTATAAAGATAATTGAAACAACATATTAATTTCTGAAAAATAGTAATTGAAAAACATTTAATTGAAAAAATTAAAAATGTAAATCTAAAGATGATATGAGATTAAGGCAGAATAGCCGTGGTGTTTATATCCTTTTATTACAAATTGCTCCACCAATATGTAACGCGTCCACCCAAGGATATTTTGGTGGTACATTTTGAGAAAAATTTATGACGTAATGGCTCTAACACTCTATACCTATTTCAAATTAGTCAATTGCCATCATCCTACTAGCTGAAACTGCATGACAATCCCGATCTTTCTACTCTTTTAGCCAAATTGATTTTTCACCTATTTTGTGTTGAAAATGCCAATTTTGCCGCCTCGCGCGACTTGACGACGTCATTGTGATCATAATCATCCGGTGCTTTTATAACAAATTCTCGGGGGAGGGGGTAACCTATGTACAAGAACAATATTTCTACTTGCCATCGCTACAATTATGTATATTTGCGGACCGGGCTGTTATTTTTTAAGATTACAAGAATTTCAGCCGTATCAGCCAAATTTTTTTAAAAATGTTCCGGATAAATTAATCATAACATTGCCTTGGGAAAGAATCCTGAAAATATCAATCATTGCCAAGTTTTTCAATTGAATTGAAATTGTGTTTAAGCAGTGATCCACGATCATTAGTGTCACCCTTTTTTTCCATCTCTTTATGTTTAAAAGTAAGCGTTGTTGAAAGTGTAGTTAGAATTAGGGTCCATGCTGAGCCTCTTGAATATGTCCAATGACCACTTTATTATGCAAGATGCCTGATAGGGGGATTATTGTAGGTATACTGGCATGTATGTAGCTCTACAAAGTATCAAGAACAATTGTTCATGTCATTTTTATGGTATGCTCCTTACAAGATTTTTTAAATAGATACGTGCATGAAGCTCTTATTGTGCGTTTGGCAGAGGACAGATAAAAGGCCATCATATTTGATTGTAACCATCACCATTGTCACAATTACCTTTGGGATTATCCATCTTCTAACAAAGATAAGCTGCTACGGGGGCAGATCCCGCCTTAACATAGGCAACGACTCAGTTTAGTAATTTAGCGGACTTCACGTAAGTCTGATATCATTTCAACAACAACAAAAGTATAGGGAAATTCACTGTTTTGAATGAAGCAATGAAGTATGTCACTCTTAGAGAGTTTACAAACCTCAGTCTTGTTCAATGGCTGATCTAGGATTTGAAAAGTCCAAAATTACCGGGGTGCTGAAAGGTTGTAACTGGTTCAAATATCTAAAAAGGGGCTGAATTGTTTCAAGAATTTGCAGAATTTAACCGGGAGGCGCGGCGCACCCCTCCGTCCCTCCCGGGATCCGGCCTGGTGTTCCAGACATTTTCGATTGCAAAACTGATAGAACCAATTTAGACAGTGGAAGTTGTTTTAATATAACGAAAGAATTATACTTACAGGTGTAGATACAGAAAAACATTATGAATGTGGCATGGATACCTCAATTTGCATAGAGGAAATTTGTGAAAAGCATTTTGTAATTAATCCTTAAAATTGGTGGAAGCAATTGCCTGTCCCCAAGTCGGGTGTTGGCCACTTTTTATAAATAGGGCAAGCCTATAGGAAAAAACAAACAAAACAAACAAAACCAATAAACACCAACAACAAACACCACAACAAAACTAGAGTCATGGTCGAACAACATTGCGGAATTCGTGAAAAGTGTGTAGGGATAAAAGGTTGCTTAGGCAAATGTATTTTCCTCAAGTAGCACTTTATTGTATTCTTTTATCTGTTAAAAGTGCATTGCTCTGGATGGGAAAATGGAGTGTCAGTTAACCATTAACACTGATATTATCACGAAAACATTAAGGTGTTTTAAAAAGTTGTATTATTTAAAACATGCACATATATGAGTGCTAATACATGCATCATTGAATCTATTATATTATTGGAATATACTTCCCGAGTAATCTTTGTGTTAACATTTGTAGCATTATTCCTAGACATTGGCTTGTATTAGTAATTTATAATGAAATGCATATTTTAATTAAACTTAAAAAAATGTGGCAGTAATATTCTAAACGCATTACAGTGTATTTTGAAAAGACGAGCCATGACGGAAACCACATCAGGCTGTCAACCGTTACTAGCAACAGAGCAAAACCATCCGTGGTATAAATAACATATGCATTTTTCTGGGCATTTTAGATATCTCTGGAGAATTTAAAAGTGAAAAATAGAATTGTAACTCCCTTACTACTACATACAATATTAGTAGTAGGTTGTAATCACCAATTAGAGGCATTTTGTGCATTAAACAATCTTTCGACACAATTAAAATACACATCATGAGTCATTTTTTTTTTTTAACATTTCTAGGCAAAAACCTAATCTAAGTGGTAGCCCAGGCCCTATGGTCATATCAGTCTTAATCCACATAGGCACATTGCTTTCTAATCATTACCAATGGTATGCTAGTCCAAGGCAACACACGGGCAATGTCTTTCAAAATCTTTGCCAAAAGCATGCCATGTGGAATGTGGGTTGAGGGAAGTAGTTGTGCTTAACCGCGCCAATAAAGTAGTAGGTTTTAGACTTAGACCCGGGTGGGTACTCGACCCAAAAATTGGGTACAGGTGTGCGTCCGCCAGGTCAAAAAAATAATCGACCCAATGTTTATAGTGACCAAATTGTACAAAAATATGACCCATTTATATAGTTTGGTTCCGAAATTTCTAACCTTTCTATAGTTGCTTTTGAAATTTCGCCCATTTCCCTAGTATACTATAAAATCGGCCCATTTTCAGAGTAACTTTTCCGAAATAAGAAAAATTCCACCATTTTCATGGTTGATTTTACAAATTCAGAAAAATTTTACCCATTTTTCATAGTAAAATTGCGACCAAAAATTGAAAAATGTACCTATTTATTGTAGCAATAACCTAAAAAATGACCCATCAATATAGTAGCATTTGGAAAAATGACCCATTGTTATAGGTAAAGGGTGAAAATGTACCCATATCGGCGGCACTATTTCCCTACCCTTTTCCACTGAGTACCCCCCCACCCTGGGACTTAGACTATGGGGTATGTCATTCTATGCTGTTGTTTTGTTGTCCCCATCGAGGGGCTTGGGGAAACCGAAGTGCAAATATAATCAAATATTAAAATCATATAACCGTCTGTTGCCACAAATAAGACTGGGCAACATTTTCCTTGCAATGATAAAATGTCCTTCAATTTAATTCCCAATATCAGGACCAATAGATACGACTAGAACTTCAGCAAACATTGGAGCTAAATATTCAATTACGGCCGCGGTGTGCGGTGTAGAAAAACACTTCAGATTCCTTTTTCATCTGGGAGTGCAGTACCATTGTTATATTGTCTCACGTTTGAAAAGACTCAGGTTTACCACCTCTCCGGATTTCGAAAGTGTCCATGTTTTTCATCAATCATTTATTCGAAAAGGAAGAAAGACCAACAAACATCATGCCAGAATGTCTTCCTGGGCACACTTTGACGCTAACAAAGTTTTTGTCATAACAAATGTCATAATACCCAGTCTTTTTCATCGTCTCTCTCGGGACAATCTTCATACCCATCGCAAATAGCTGTCCATTTTGAGCACTGAATGATATCAATAACTGAGATCTCTTGAAGATAGTGGTTCGGGCACTTCACCTCACGTACGCTATAATAATGCACAATCACATGGCATTTAAAGAGACACTGAACCATTTAAAAATAGTGCGCCTCAAGAATTTTCAAAATTGAGATTTTTGGAAGGGTTAAAGCTTGATATACATTAGCCCTCATCTGAAAATGATTAAGACCAATCACTTCGTTATGGTTGAAACAGACCGATTTTTATAATTACAATGTCGCCGGCGACATATAAAATCATCAGACGACGATATGGCGTTTAATAACCTTTGTAGTTAATCTCGAATGAGTACAGTCCCATGATATTCCATGTAATACACAAGTTTTTATTAAAGTTATGAAAAAAACATTAAAGTGTTTAAGTTAGCCTACGAATTACCTGATTCTTTACCTCTTACTGCGTCCCTATCGTTTTGTTTGAGTATGTTATTTTTTATGTGTAAAATGTATCGCTATTCTTCAAATGGCCTAGACTATCTTTGAGAGCAAATTGAAATTTATTTTTTTGTGAAAATGTGCCAGTGCCGCTCTATGCGTATTTAGTGTCTTTGAGTTGCCTGCGGGGAGAAACCAGGATCACTTTGTTTGTGTCAACCTGCCGTAAGGCAGAACAGACACATAGGATCACTATGTCTAACCGTTGTGTAGTCTGTTGTTGATGTGTCTGTTTATTATTGTTGTTGTGAAAAGGGTTATCATTTGTTTGTAATATCCGCATACTGCAATGGATTAAAAGCTGAGTCATAGGGCAACTGTGCTCCCTCATTTGCGAGAGGTCAAATGTCATATACCAAGATCCAAAGGTCATGTGAGGTCACGTTTAACCAGCTTGGTTATGGATATTCCACGCAACCCTCATTGTTTTGAGGTCAATTTCCCATATTAGATCAAGTCATATAGGCCTAATCATTCACAAACCAGCCGCGACAGCAGCGACACTAGCGGTCCGAGGACCGTGAGTTTTTTTAAAGATTTTTACCCCCCTAATTTTGGCTGTAAATGACACGTTTGGTACTGATTTGTCACACTTCCGCGTCAGATAGTCAAGTTTTCATTCCTCCCGCCTCTATTGTTTGAGCATTTTTTGCATTTCAATTGGATGAAATACCCACGTACCCGCATTCAGATATGGCAGGGGCCCTCATGATCGGATTCGCCTGCAGAGACGCGTCGCACGATGCTAAATTTGATTTCCAGTTCGCCCTACGCATCGTACAGTGCAAGACAGTATAGTGAAGTCGAGGGGTTCCTAAAAATTACTCTCTGGGAGATGGTTGGGTCGTGTAGTTAGTCAAGGTCAAGTGAAAATCTCATAACAAGGTAAGTGGTTGCAATATTAAAAAAAAAGGGGGTGTTTGTGGTCAGGACTTTTTCTTCATGGACCTGCTCATTCTTTTAGTTGCAATCATCCTTCTGTCAGTGAAGGCTGGACACCCCATTTTGGCTCTGGAATGGTATTCTATGTAATGTGTTCTTTAGGTCATAGCGCGTGCGCATTTGAAAATAAACTTTATTCACGGTTAAGTGCGCGAATAGTGATATAAGAACATTTTTAGAACTTTCTTTTAAAGCGGCATTCGTAATCCACAACCCAAAAAGTGAGATTTTTTAGATTTTTATTTCTGAACCGCAAAGCATTAATACTAATCCATGTGTACCATATTCTTACGTGCAAATTCGTCGTATCGCTAAGAAATTTGCAATTGGTATTTGGAAAAAAAAAACGGAAGAGAAATTATGGACCCTTTTGTCCTAACGGCAAGACGGAACTTCAACTCCCAATTTTGTGATAGTTTTTCTCAAGGATATCACGAAATGACTTCAATCGCGCTTGCTTGCTTACACAAAACACACCCCACCGGTCACGCGCCACGTACACCTACATATACTCATTCATATTGCATATCCGTTTATCCGACAGAAACCGCCGTTCAAATTTAACAGATTTTGAACATCTGAAGAACATGTTTTACGTGTTCTATATGTGTTCTGTCTATCTTACATGAAACACATCCAGAAAACACCTAACTAACCCGTGAGCGTCTCCGTTTACCCATGCATCCACCACAGGCTCCTCGACTTGACCATGGTTGTATTCTACATGGCCTAGTAAACCAGAACCAATGATTTACCTTTTAAAAAAATTGGATGCAAAATTGTGGAAGAAAACTTGTAAATTTTCAAAATTATTGCAAAAACAAAACAACAACTAAAAACCAAAAATTGTTAAATTGTTGTTTTCACGTCCATCGAAAAATATTATTTTGTTTCACTTTTATACAGTTTTTTAAATTTATTTTCACCATTAAACTTAGTAAAAAATAAAGTTTAACGGCGATTTTATCAATTTCTGATTGTACTCTTGTTGTTTTTTGGCATGAAAAAAGTAGCTATTTTCTCTGACAAACATAATCTGCAACCCCTGTTAGCCCATCTTGTAATTTTTTTATATGCATTAGGATGTACTAAGCAAAGAATATGATTGTTTGTTTTTCAAAATATTATTTTTAGTAGATGCATATGGACGAAAAATGATGACGTCATCAAGATTGACCTTTGGGGGTAAAAAAAATCGAAATATGTTTGTACCTTCAATTTAGCTGACCTTACTCATCTTTAATTTTAAAGCATATTTGAACCTTTTTAAACCACTTCATAGATGAGTAATAAGCAAAAACTAATCTATTTTTACATGAGCCTATGTTAAAATTCCCAATGAAAATGGCAATTTTCGTAAAATTGTGATTTTTTAATTGGAATCGAGTTTAGAATGGCAGGACACAGGGTGGTTACCCCCGGAGAATTCGTTATAAAGGCACCCATATTATGATTTTGATACCAGCTAGCTAAGTCCAAAATAAATAACCAACATACCTCGTGTGCGTCCACAATGACGTCATAAAGTCCGTGAGCCGCAAATTGTCATGTTCCACAGAAAATGTTTCGAAAATCCTGTTTGCGCTAAAGGAGGCAGGACCGGAGATGTCGGACTTATCCTGCTGGCGGTTTTTAGCACTAAATAATGACAATTATGACTATTTCTTACAGAACATAAGACTTTTTAAAGCCATTATGTGCATAAATTTAAAAAATTGTACCAAATATCTTTGGGTGGCAACCACCCCCTCTTAACCTTCGACTTCGACGGCACATCCTAATAAACCTCGGTGAGGTGCTAACCCCTGCATTGGTTTTCGTTCGCTAAAATAAAACCAGAAAGGACGAGGGAATGAATACCTCGAAAGCTTTTAACGACAGTACCAACATAACTCTAGTATAAGCGGTCACAAATGACGTCACAAAGTTCGCGAGTTGGCAAAATTGTAATATTTTCCAACAGAAAAATCCAATTTTGCGCTAATAAAGTTAGGGATAACGGATTTTCATCATGCGTTTTTCAGTTCTAAAAATTGAGGGCAAATGATACATTTTGTGACATTAGAGTTTTATGAATTCCATACTGTGAAGAATAGTTTCACAAATGTAAGCATAAATTCATCTTGGGGTGACAACCACCACCCCTACCCTTTCTAAACTTCGCGGGCAAGGGGCTACTTCACATAGACCCTCCCTCGGGTCCACGGTGATGAAAATGCTAAGCGACTGCAATTACACCTAGACTCTTCTTCAAAACACCATATCCGTGGACCCTCCGCCACAAACATTAGTCCAAACACATGGTTCTGGTATAACTCGGCACTGTCTCTCGCCGTGCCGTATGTGCGTAAGATACACTTAGCCAGACCAATCAGTACGACGGCTTATTTTTTGCGCAGGCTTTAAAACGTTCCTGGGAACTGAGGCGCTGTTGACGACCACCTGGGTGTTGTCGGACGCGCACATTGTGTTTGGCTCAGGCAGGTGTTTGGCCTCCCCAGTCACGATTTCTTCTTCTCGGTTTAAATGTGTTATTTGACTTCATGATGATTCATTTTTAATTGAAACTCTAATACATAATAATAGTATAGTAGTGTAATTATTCTTTTATTTCAATCAAATATCCGGAAACCCTTGTCGGATTCCGCCTGCAGACGACGCGTCGGCACGATGCTAAATTTTGATTCCAGTCTCCCTAGAATTCGTCACCGTGCAAGACAGTATAGTGAAGTGCGGGTTTCCTAAAAATTACTCTTTGGGAGATGGTGTGTCAGTGTAGTTTTATGGCAAGGTCCAATGTGAAATCTTCATAACAAGGTAAGTGGTTTAGCCAATCTAAGTGTTTGTGGTCAGGACCTTTTCTTCATGGACCTGCTCATTTCTGTTGTGCAATCATCATTCTGTCAGTGAAGCGGGAGCACACCATTTGTCCTGGGAAGTGTATTCTTATGTTGTTTTTCTTTATATAGCGCGTGCGCATTGAAAAAACTTTATTCACCCGGTAAGTGCGCGACTTAGTGAATAAGAACATTTTTAGAACTTAAAGCGGCATTTCGCGATCCACAACCTACAAAAAAGTGTGAAGTTTTATTCTGAACGCAAGCCTAATAGTAATCCACGTGTAAAATATCTTACGTGCAAATTCGGTCGTATATCGCTAAGAAATGCAATTTGGGATTTGGAAACGGAGAGAAATTATGTGGACCAAGTTTTTGTCATAACGGGCAAGATGGAATTCAACTCCAATTTTGTGAATAGTTTTTTCAAGGATATCACAATGCACCACTCAATCGCGCTTGCTGCTTACACAAACACACCCACGGTCCCACAGGCACACTTACCACATACTTATTTAATACGATTCATATTGAGAATCCGTTTTATTCCGTACAGAACGCGTTACAATGTAAAAGTTTGGAAACATCTGAAGAACAGTTTTAAGTGATACATATGTGTTTGTATACTACAGGAACACATCCAGACACACTAAACCCCGGAGCTGTCTCCCGGACAGAATTCCCACCACAGATTCCTCCGACTTGGGCAATGGTTGGATTCTACATGGTTAGTTAAACCAGAAAAATGATGTACCTTTTAAAAAAAATTGGGATGCCCAAATTGTGGAGAAAAACTATGTAAAATTTTACATTGATTGTTTTCTTGCATATTAAGATAGACAGATAACATATGTTCATTTGTTTTTCACTCATCGAAAATATATTTTGTTCACTTTTATATCAGTTTTAAATTTATTTCCCCATTGACTTATTGTAACAACATTAACGTTTAACGCGATTTTCTCAATTCTGATTTGACTTGTTGTTGGGGCATGAAAAAAGTAGCTATTTGCTTGACAAACAACTCTGCAACCCTCTTTCAGCCCATCTTTTTAACTTTTTATAGCTTAGGATGTACTAAGCAAGAATTATGATTGTTTTTTTTTCAAAAAAATATTTTTAGTAGAGCATTGGACGAAAAATGATGAACTCCACGATTGACCTTTGGGGAAAAAATCGAAATCGTTTTTTACCTAATATGTTAGCTGACCTTTAACCATATTTACTTTTAAAGCATATTTGAACCTTTCACCAACTTAATAGAGTGAGTAAGAAGCCAAAATGATCTATGTTTTACATTGAGCCTATGTAAATTCCCATTAAAATGCCAATTTTCTTAAAATTTTGATTTTAATTGAATACGAGGTTTTAGAAAGGCAGGAAACAGGGTGGTTACCCCTCGAGAATTCGTTATAATGCACCCAATGCTTATGATTGTGATACCACTAGTTCCCAAATAAAACCAACATACTCGTGTGGCGTCACAATGACGTCATAAAGTAAGTGAGCCGGAAAATTGGCATTTTCCCATAATTTTCGAAAATCCATGTTTGGCTAAAGAGAGGCAGGACCGTAGGAAGTCGGATTATCATGCGGTTTTTAGCACTAAATAATGACAATTGGACTAGTTCTTACCGAAACATAGACTTTTAAAGCCATTATGGTGCATAATATTTAAAAAAAATGTACCACCAATATCATTGGGTGGCAAACCCACCCCCTCTTACCCTTCGACTTTGACGGCATACCGTATAACTCGGTGAAGGTGGCTACCTTCGCATTGTTTCGCCTAAAACATAACCAGAAAGGCGAGGGAGATGAATACCTAGAAGCTTTTTACGAGAAGTACCAACATACCTGTATAGCGTAACAATGACGTCACAAGTTCGCGAGTGCACAATTGGAATTTTCCACAGAAAATCCAATTTTTCGCAATAAAGTAGGATATCGGATTTTCATGCGGTTTCAGCTCTAATTGATGGCCAACTGATACATTTTTACATTAGGAGTTTAGAGCCATAACGTTGAAGAATAGTTAACAAATGTAGCAAAAATTCATCGGGTAGCAACCACACCCCTACCCTTCGACATTCGCGGGCAAGGGGGTACTTTCCCAAGACCATCCCTCGGGTCCACGGTGATGAAAATGCAAGCGACTGAAATTTACACTAGACTCTACAACCCATATCCGTGGACCTCCGGCACAAACATTAGTCAAAAACACATGGTTCTGGTATACCTCGGCACGTCGCTCGACGTGCCGTATGTGTGTAAGAGATGCTTAGCCAGACCAATCAGTACGACGGATTATTTTTTGCGCAGGATTGAAAACGGGCCCTGGGAACTTAGCGGCTGTTGACAACCATCTGGGGGTTGGGGCCGCGCACATTGTGGTTGGCTCAGGCAGGTGTTTGGCCTCACAAGTCACGATTTCTCGGTTTAATGTTTTATTTGAACTTCATATGATGCAATTTTATGAAACTCTAATAAAAGATAATATTACTAGTAGTGTATGTATTATTATTAATTTTCAACAACTATCCGGAAACCGTGTCTGTACATTTATTGCTTTCAGATTATTATACGAGTACAAAATCATTTTATTATGATAGTTGTCACTAAACGAATAAAGATCTTCCATTCTAATTATTTTATTCGATTTCATAACATGCTTCTCATGCATCTTAAATGAAGCTTGTTGAAGACAATTTTATCATTGCTCGAAAATCCTCAGATATAATATCTACTAAAAACGATTGCCTGTCTGTCGGCTATGCTTTCGTTATACTTGACATTATGGACGACAACCGGGGTGGGGGACTCACATATGAAAGGCTATGGGGGTGTTAGGGCTCGTGCTCCAAAACCAAGGGCAGTCGGTGACAGGGACTGAAAAAATAGGGGCCTTTGTGGCGAGAGATAGCCAAATTACCGCAAAATAGGCTTTTCCGAGTGACAAATATGCAAACTGTTCCCAATTGGTGTCTTGGGTGAGATTTTATTTTTCCCCAAAATAGGGGTCTTTGGGTGACGTGGTAAATTTCACAAAATAGGGGTCCTTGGGTGAAATAAAAAAATATGGCGGTATTTGGGTGACAACGAGGCTGAAAAAGGGGGTTCTCAACAGCCTTACATACGCGTCGCTTCCAGGGTGGGAGTGGCAGGGGGGGGCTAAGGGTCTAATATTTAGATGAAGGTAGGGGGAGACAGTCTGACGTTTGTGATCAGGGGTTTAGAGGACTCAAAGGTCAAAGGTAATCTAGAGGTCAATTTGCGTAGGAACGATACCTTACCATGGGCACAGAAAAAGTTGTGGTCAAAGGTCACACACATAGGTCGAAGGTCACACTGGTGGAGATGCCACGAATAGGTACCTATTTCGGCAAAAATTACCTTAGAAAATGGGTTACGTTTTCAGCTCGAGGGGTGGTCTGACACCTGGGAGGGGCGGAGGATATTTCCCCCCTGACGCGACGGCTTTTACCGGCGCAGTGGGCTTCTTTTCAGAATGAATTCAGCCCATCTCAATAAGGAAAAACTACAACAAACCAACCAACCAAAAAACAAAACGAGGAAAAATCACAAGGCCATTTATGATTTCTCAGTTCCCTTCCCGTCTTTTTTATTTTATTGTGGTTTATTTTCCATTACTGGGCACTCTTGTGCACTAGACAAAACGTAGTACACATAATATGATATCACAAAGCACGAAAGTGAAAACTGTATTCTGCATAATTCATGCCCTGTCCAAAACTTATTAAAAGAGCTATTCAATTAGCTGCGGTCGCGTAATCGATAAACATTGACCATCAATCAAGATACAGTCGTTATGATCAGTAGTTTCAGAAAAATTAGAGTCACTAATGTCAGCATTTTTCCATACTCTTCACTTGATGGTTCACTTCTATGATGGCTGGTACGACAACCCTTTACAAGGGCGGATAATAGGAAAAGGTGGTTGCCAATTTTCGTCACTCACAGTGAATTCCCACCAGAGTATCGCACTGACCTTCTGGGTCATTCACAAAAATGGTATATAGTTTAAGTGCTTCAGGGTCTTGGCCACGTAAAACCCAAAAAATGACGCTCAAGTAACCAGGTTACTAATGTATGGCAAGAATAGGAGAATTCTTATGATGTGTCTGCATGAGAGCTGTGGATGGAAGGAGGGAGTATGCGCTATGGCAGATACGTCTTGGTGTGTGAATGGACCTATGCTCTAGTATGATGGGGAAGGGTGGCATTGAACGTGACAACATTGAACCTGTTATTAAACTGTTGATATGATATAGGTACCACATTGCAAGTGGGGGAGTTTGGAAAAAAATGCTTACATTGGTAACCTAATGGTGAACATGTTCTGAAGCTACTAATCGCCACGGTTGGTTTGATTGATGAAGCCGTTTCATATACTCAGCTTTGATATTCGAAAATCAACCCCAACAATGAGTGTTGATGAATAGGATTGAAATCCAGACGAAGATGCACTGCTGACAGTAATGATATATGAGTGATGTAATTTTATTTGTATGTTTCGTTTCTGTTTTTCCATCAAACGTAAAAACTATATAGATTCATCAAATGTGGGTCACAAGGTGATGCAGCTATGTTCAATTTGCTACCCATATCCATTTTGTTGACAGTTACCGAATGAAGTAGTCAGTCTTTTAAAGAGAGTTGGATGTTTTATCATCATTGATATCTAGTCTCAATATCTACAAGGTCACTTTTATTCCGTGCATTTCTATGCTAGGAAACTAAAGGGGACTAGCAGTTTCTTTATATCAGAACAAATTGTCGGATAGTTTTCAGCATTTGCGTTATCACTTCCAACTAGTGGAGCTATAGCTGAAGGAGCTAGGGACCCAGTTCAAACATCATCATTTAACCCTCCCTACAGAAAAGGTTGACACCTTTGGTTGTTAGTATGGACCCTCTATATCAACGCTAGTCGGTAAGTACTCCTCGAAATGTGGTGTCACTTTTTCAAATAGGGGCCAATTTAATTAACAGTGGGTCAAAAAGTTTAAATGCTCCAATCATGTTGAAGGTATGCCATATTGTCCGTTAGTCATTAAGGATTCCAAAAAGTATAGTTTGTACGATCTAGGACTCAATGGGTTAGGAGTTATATGGAAAAAAAATGGCTTAACATGGTAAATAAAAGGTCAGATTCTATTTGTTTCAAATAACAAGGCGATCTATGTAATGATGTGTGAATCTGTGGAAGAGACTGTTTTGGTCCAGCTCCCCTGAGCGCATAATCAAATGGCTTTTTTGTCAATAAATGGTGTGAATGCTGCGGGCAAAATCCCAATTGACCCGAAATAGGGGTTTTCCGAGGTGACAATATGCAACTTTTCCCAAATTGGTGTCCTTTGGGTGAGATTTTAATTTTTCCCCAAAATAGGTCTTGGTTGACAGTGTAAAAATTGTCACAAATGATGTGGTCCATTGGGTTAACTTAAAAAATATGGGGTATTTGGGTGACAACGATGCTGAAAAAGGGGCTAAACGCCTTACAAACGCGTCGCTTCTTCAATGTGGGAGTGCCGGGGGGGCTATGGGTCTAATATTTAGCATGAAGGTAGGGGTAGAAAGTCTGACGTTTGTTTCAGGGTTTAGAGTGACCTCAAAAGGTCAAAGGGCATCTAGAGGTCATTGCGTAGAACTATGACTGACCTGGGCACAGAAAAAGTCTGTGGTCAAAGGTCCCACACACATAGGCCGAAGGTCACACATGGTGGAGATGCACTAGTAGGTACCTATTTTCGGCAAAATTACCCTTAGAAATGGGTTCGTTTTTCAGCTCAGCTCGAGGGTGGTCTGACACTGGGAGGGGGAGATTCCCCCCTGACGCGACGGCTTTTACCGGGCGCAGTGGCTTATTTTTCAGAAGATCAGCCCATCCTCAATAGAAAATACTACAACCAACCAACCAAACAAACAAACAAACTCGAGGAAAAATCACAAGGACCTTTCCTGATTTCTCACTTTCTCCTTCCCCCGTCTTTTTTATTTTTATTTTTGGTTTATTTTCCATACTTGGGCACTCTTGGGGGGGTGCCCAGAAACAACGTCTGTAACACATAAATGATATCACAAGGCACGAGTGAAAACTGTATTCTGCAAAATTCATGCACTGTCAAAACTTATTTAAAAGGAGCTATTCAATTATCTGCGGTCGCGCGTAATCGATAAACATTTAACCATCAATCAAGATACAGTCGTGATATCGTAGTTTCAGCATAAATATTAGAGTCCGAATGTTCCAGCATTTTTTCCATACTCTTCACTTGATGGTTCAATTATATGATGTCCTGGTAAAGACAACCCTTACAGGGGCCGGAATAGGAAAGGCTGGTTGCCATTTCTCACCTCACCGATGAATTCCCACCAGAGTACCCCACTGACCTTCTGGGTCATTCACAAAGAAGTTGTTCTAGTTTATAAGGATGCTTCCGGGTATTGGCAACGTAAACCCAAAATGACGCTTCAAGTACCCAGGTTTACAATGTATTGGCAAGAAGAGGAGATTCTTATGATGTTTCTGATGATGAGCTTTTGAATGGGAATGGGAGGGTTTTATTGCGCTATGGCCGATTACGTCTTTGGTGTGGTGAATGACCTCTGCTCCTAGTATGAGGGGGCGGACTGTGCATTGAACGTGACAACATGATCCTGTTATAACTGGTTGATAGATATAGTTACCACATTGCAAGTGTGGGAGTTTGAAAAAAGCTTCATGTGACCTAATGGTGACCTTTTCTGCCTACTAAATGGCCACGGCTTGTTTTTGATTGATTGACGCTTTTCATAACTCAGCTTTAGAATTCTGAAAATCAACACCACATGAGTGATTGTGATAGGAGGAAGAGCCAGACGAAGCTGCAACTGATTAACAGTATGATAATGTGATGTAATTTTATTTGTATGTTTCGTTTCTGTTTTTCCCTCAAACGTACAAAACTATATAGATTTTGCACCAATGTGGGTCACAATTTGATGCATGCTATGTTCAATTTGATACATTCCATTTTGTTGTCTCAGTACCGAATGAAGTCAGTCAGTCTTTTAAACGAGAGTTGGATGTTTTAAACATCATTGATCTCTTAGTCCGCATATCTACAGGTCACGTTTTTATTCCGTGCATTTCTATGCTAGGACATGAAAGGGGACTCGCTTTCTTTATATCAGAACAAAATTGGTCGGATAGTTTTCATTCAGCATTTGCTTTCTCGCCTCCAACTGTGGGCCATATAGTGGCAGGAGCTATGACCCGTTCAAACTCACATCATTTACCCCCTCACTACAGAAAAGGTTGACACCTTTGGTTGTTAGTATGACCCTCTATCTCAACGCTTAGGTAGGTAGTACGCTCAAATTGTGGTGTCACTTTTTCAATAGGTGGCCAATTTAAGTACACAGGGGTCAAACGTTTAAAATGCTCCATCATGTTGAAATGTATGCCATATTGGTCCTCTAGTCATAAGTATCCAAAATGTATATTTGTACTAGCTATGAAACCAATGGTTTTTGGAGTTATATGGAAAAAATGCTAAAATGGTAAAAAAGGTCAATTTCTATTGTACACTAAAAGCTATATATTAATGATTGTGCATCTGTGGAAGAGACTGTTTTGGTCCACCCCTCTGAAGAGCATAATCCAATTTGGCCTTTTGATCAATAAATTGGTGTGACTGCTGCTGGCAATCCCAAACAAATATTTTATGCTTGATATTTCCCATATGTTATTCAGGAACAAAACATTTTCAATTCCCTATGTGTTGTGAGAAAGTAGTGGCCAATTGATGTCTTCAAATCGGTATATAAGTTTTTCCCCATGCTGGCAGAATTCAAACTAGTGCACTACTGAATCGCTGTCCGACTGTGGGTCATGAATCTTGGTTAGGACAGCAATGTTGAGCATTGGGAATGGCAGCTAAACTGTACATAGCAGGATATGATGGAATGAGTTTATGTTGGTGTGCCAGTTAGTACTAACTTGTGATTTGTACTTTGTAGCATCCATAGAGACAGGCTAGCATTAGTCTAGCGCCTAACTGAACTTTCTTGATTCTGTAGCTGTGCTAACCAGATTAAATAAATTTACCACTTCAAATATTCATTTTCTAGAATGCTAAATTCATTACACTGGTTGTTCTCACGCAATGCGGAAAAAATATCGATGATTTGTCCAACTCACATTCGGCTGAGTATGATACGATCACAACCAGTGATTTTCCCCGTATTAGCCATAAGAACAAGCAGGATAGAGAATTTATAATTAAGTAGACATGCATTTAAACCGGGGTTTAAATTCCAGAATTCCCAAATGATATTTCATTAAATTTAGAGCTTTTTCACAAGCACGACCACGCTGACGGAGTGACCGCGCACATCATTGCCCGTTGAGAAGAGTGCTAGTCTATCGCAAGCCATAAATGCCATAAACGCCATTGCCGCAACGCGTTGCGAGAAGTAGCAGCGAGTTGCTCATTTCCGGCAACACGTTGCGGTGTAGGCCAATCAGAATGATGAATTCTGAGAACATATTTCAAAAATAGACCCCACAACGCGTTGCTAAATAATCTGCAACGCGTTGCAAACCTTCATAACGCGTTGCGAGCTCACAAACGCGTTGCAAGCTTCACAACGCGTTGCAAGCTTAACAACGCGTTGCGACGGACCACAAGCCATAAGGGTCATAACGATTTGCCGCAACGCGGTGAGAGAAAGTCACAACGCGTTGCGACATTTTTCGACACCGCGTTGCGGTGTCGACCAATCAAAACCATGACTTTCTGTGACGTATTTCAAAAATATAAATCTCACAGCGTTGCGACATATGCTTTATGACCCTTATTGCCTTCACAAAACGCGTTGGAAGGCTTTGCAAAACAAAAAACACCGCTTTGTGGAAGGCCAATAAGGGTCATAACGTATTGCCGTAACGCGTTGTGGATCTATTTTTGAAATAGGGTCACAGAATTCATGATTTTGATTGGCCGAGGCCGGCAACACGCTTTGCCGGAATGTATCAAAGCGGTTTGCTCTTTTCCACAACGCTTTGCGGCAATACGTTATGACCCTTATGGCTTGTGAACCTTCGCAACGCGTTTGTGAAGATCCGCAACGCGGTGTGAAGGTGGCAACGCGGTGTGAGATGCTTAACACGCTTTGCGAGTTTCCACAACGCGTTGCTAGATACTTTTGCAAGGCGTTTGGGTCTAGATTTTTTAAATACGTCACAGAAATGCGTCATTCTAATTGGCCGATGCCGCAACGCGTTGCTACTTTCTCGCAACGCGTTGGGCCGAAATGTCGCCAACGCGTTGCGGCAATACGTTATGGGCCTTTATGGCTTGCGAGATAGGGTCACCATCCCTCTCGCGTGAACGCGAATTGCATGGCTATGGCAAGTGTACACGTTGTGAGAAAGTCACACCAGCGATTGCGGTGCTGCCAATCAGAAGGATGCGGCAAACGTTATGACACTTATTGTTTGCGGGCCTTCGCACGCGGTTGTGAGATTCCACAACGATGCTAGATACTTCGCACCGCGTTTGTGGGTCGGTTTTGAAATACGCACCGAACCTAATTGGCCGACAAACCACAAACGCGTTGTAACTTTTCGGCAACGGGTTTTGACAATTCGTTATGACCCTTTGGCTTGCCTTAACACATCGCCTTTACTCAAATTGTAACTCCTACCATGCATTACGTACGGAAATATTTCATGGCTGTCAACCAATAAAATCCGCACTAATTTATTCTAGATGTTAAGGTACAACTCAACTTCAGGTATCAGCATCCGATTCGAATCCTGTCCTCCGTAACTTTATGTCAATAATTGTTGATAATGTTGTCAATATTCAAAAGTTTTTAATGTCATGTCCGACATATGTCATTTTTTGTCTCAATATGATGATTCTATCGGTTACAAGCATATAGCATTTTCTCAATCCTTTTCGGATACATTTTGTATAGTCTTCAAAAACATTTCTTGAAATTATCGTCCGGATTTTTTATTCCCGTCAGTAAACGCATATTTCGATGGTACGAATTCAATTTGGAGAGGATGTTGTTGAGAACAAAAAAAAACTAACCAAGCTGTATTATCAGTAAGGAACGCCAACGAAGCATATAGCCGTTAAATGGTCAATTTTTAAGGGTTCGAACTTTGGTGAGGCGGCAAATGAGCCCTCGTGGTACGAGGAACGATATTTTTTCCGCGCGGTTTTCATTAGCAATTTAAATGATTAATTATTAACAACCGGAAGACCACATTATTTTCCCACAACTGCAAAAATAGCTTAAATATTGATATTTTGTTTATAAATATACAAATTTTTAATCGGCTATCCTGCAGAGTCATATAAGGCAAATTAGTCATGATCACGCTGTCGAATTCAGCAGAATATTTGCAATGTTTACATTTTTATTTTTTTCAACTTCAAGATTTCCGAATGAATGACTAATTTTTAAGCATGATAAGATAAAATTATTGGTATATTTCATCTTCTGATAGGATTTATCGATGACAATGACCGCACACTTGTTAGAAAATTCCGTTTTAAAAACACGTTGTCAAAAGATAGTTTTGACAGCTAAATCCAACTATAAATCAACTCGCCCACTATAGAGTTGATCTAATCGCTTTTTATACATACCACCATGTTAGCTCAGTTAGCAAGTGCGCTATTCAAGTAATGCGGAGTTTACAGGTTCGAGTCCGGATAGGCATACTTTCTTTTTAAACACCGCTGTGCACAGGCTAGCTCCCGAAAAGATTAATTTCCAGTTATACCTTTTATTACTAAATCAAGTATTATTTTTCCTGATCTCATTTGGGTGGGCTTGAGGAGTAGGCGGATTTTGCGTAGGGCCGTTTCTCTTTCCAAAGCAGGTTTCGCCACTGCAGACTGTAGACGGTTAATTCCTTCATGTAACATCTC
>JAMKCH010071489.1:0-74171 GCA_023653785.1 Ophioderma brevispina
CATTTTTTGTGAAAGGGTGCGCCCACAACCCAAAAAGGTCTACTTTTACAAAAAGGTCCACTTTTCGAGGTCCCTTACCCATCCTGTGCACTTTCTAAATGTAAATAGGAGTGAAACTTTCACTCCTAAAAAAGAGTAAAACTCTGTTAAACCACTCCAAAATGAGAGGGGTCTTGTACTTTAAAAGGGAATTTCCGCTCCAAAAGAGTGAAAAATTAACTCTAAAAGAGTGGATTTCCACTCGTTTTCGGTTGCCCTAATCTTTAAAGGGATTGCCCGATTTTAAGGATATGAAATTTTTCATCTTGCTAGATTGGCCTACACGCCAAATTCCCCATCTGTAAAGTTTTCGCACCGATATTCAATCCGTTTTGATGCCGTGAGCTTAAAAACATGATTTTGTTTAGCCCATAGATTACTGTGTAAAATTAATATAGGTCGACCAAAATGAAGCCCATTTTTCGCTCAAAAAAAATAATCCAACCAAACATCCTTTGTCTCTAAGATTTCACAGGGTAAATGAGAAAAATAGTCGCTTCTTCCTGATACCAAAATTTGGACCACTTCCGGTCAAATCTGGGCTTCTGGGGACTAGTCTATTAGCGTCGGGCCATGGACCTTTAACTCCTCCACAGGAGTTAACCACTCATCTTGAAGTGGTTACCCAAACAAGCGCTTCACTCTCTTTGATAGTGAAATATTTTTACTCGTTACGGCCTTGGCTATAGCATTAAACCCTCGTCTTACGGGGTCAGTGTGAGGGGGAAGTTACCAACTCCCCCCCAACGGATCTTTTCTTAGGTTTGCAAATGCCAAACCTAATAAACTGGGTCCATTTAAGCTTAAAAAAGGTCAGTGAAGGTAGCACCTTCGTCGGGGTTAGGGTTTGCTACCAAATTCGATGGCTATTAGGATGGTTTGGCCAGCCAATAGGTATATTCATCCCAGGTATTAGTTATGCAGTACGTCTGCGAGGTTACCACCTCACTTGTACCACCTACCCCACGAAATTTTCCTTGGGAGCGGTAAATGCTATAAATATCTCAAAAGCTCAAGTAAATTGTTTGAGACAACTCTCCGGTCAATTTTAACCGGAAAAAAATTTATTCTTATTATATAGTACATGGCACAAAAACACTCTTTATTACATCTCACTGGACTTTGTGATCATTTAGACCAAAACTTGCAATGAAACCAATATTTTCAGTGCAAAAAAATTGAATTTTCCGCCTATTGTGTCTATTGAAAAAACATTTTTTGCTGCCCTGCGCAATTAAGACGTCATCGTGACAACCTATTGGTTAATGTTTGTACTTATTTGTTATCATTTAGTTTGAACTATGTTTCATACGACTTGGTCACCTGTAGAAATGTCCACATTAATTAAAAACATAAAATAGTCTATAAATGTTGCCATGCACTAACTTTATACCAAATATACCAAAATGGCGGCCATTTTGATGACGTCATTTGAAACATATTCCCCCACGGATTTCAGGGGCAATTTTATATTGCGAATAGGTATGACCCTACAGTTATTCTAAAAATATCAAAAATTAGCTTGTAGTACGATAGTTGCCAATTCCACCCCCAAAAGCAGGCTCATCTGCAGCCCTATTGGACAATGCATGAACTAGAATATGCCACTAGCCTATGGGAACTTGGTTAAAGGGGTCATTGGTCAAGAAGAAAGCAATAATTATTTTTGCCAACTGTGCACCAAAGATCCCCCTTAATCAAGTTATCTCCTGGGGCAATGCATGATTCTAGTTCAATGCATATCCAATAAGTATGTTTTTAATTTGCTTTTTATCCATCGTCTCGAATCTTTGTTACCAGGATGACATGTGTCTTTAATTGCACTTTCAATATTGGCATTTAGTCTAGAAACCCTGTTTTTTTTAAGTTTTAGTATATTTTAGAAATGCTATTTTACTTTTATTATCAATTAGAAATAAGTGCTTAATATCACAAATAATTGTGGAAATTGGAGATCAAAAGCTTATTTACTTTTTGAGATATGAATTTTTTAAGTGGAAAAAAAATTAATATTGCAGGCTTGCGAAAACAATAAAATACATAAGCAATATGAAAAGAGATTTCAGTTTGCGAAGTACATTAATCAAACGTTTGAAGGAAGCTCCGAATTATCGTTTCAAACAACAAGCAATAAAAGTAATTTCTTCCTCAGTTCAATTTTTTAGATTTTTTTTATGTTTTTTGATTTTTTAATTTTCTTATTTTTTTTATGGGGCCCTTTTTTTGCCGCGAGCGACGCAATGTCACACTTTAGTGTGACAAAGGGGAGTTGTTGAGGGCCTGAGAGCAATATTTTGAGAGGTTTTGTCTGGGCTGAGAGCAATATTTAGGGGGGGGGGGGATGTGTCAGCAGCTGCTGCCACTGCTGACTCTTAAATTGCCACTGCCCCAATGTTCAAAACAAATCAAAGAAATGTATTTTACTTTGCTATCTATCTATAAGCATAAGAATTTTGAGCCATTTTTGAGAGAATTTGTGCATTATAAATTATTTACCTAGAGTTGACCTTGACAATTTTAAGCTACTGTGCCATGATCCACCCGAAGAGTCAAAATATTTGAAATTTTGCAGAATAGCTTAAAAATGTAGGATCAGTCTGTAAGAATTCTCATGTTGCCTTTTCCACTGAAAAAGCATGCAGTATTCAAAAACTCAATTCCATTCAATTACTGGTTGTATAGTAATGACTACAATGTCCAATTTTTCCGTATACCGTATTGTTTCCTATAAACGCCCCGGGGCGGTCATTTTTCAAAAGGGAGGGCATTTATTACAGTCAAAAATGGAAAGCAAAATCCCTCAAAATCACCGTACACACGCTTATTTTCGCTGATTACCAATATACAAACAAACGAGCGGGCGGACAGCTGTTTTCCCACCTCCCGAGGTCAAAGTTTCACACTAATTAAACTATTACAACTGGTGCATACACAGCGATTATGATAAGGATTACGACAGTCCCTCCATTAATCATGTGATTTGGGTAAGCTTAACTTCATTTTCTTGAATTGTTTTTAATCCAAAAATCGTAGTGGGGCTTTATTAAGAGTCAGGGGCGTTTATTAGAACAACCACGGTAAGGCTGCTTTGTGTCGTACCTTTTGTAGGGTATGTTAGGTATACCTAATACTTGTCCAAAGATGCAAAATCTGTTTTTGATGATTTTTTTATTTTCAGATTTAGCAATCACTGATAGTACCTTTAAAAGTATCATCCTAGATTTAGCAAACAATACCTTTTCTAATCCTTAGAACAGTGGCCGTACCGAGGCAATCGATCCAGAGGTGGCAAAATTTCCAAGTTTCCCGCCAGAGGGGCAAAAATTCGCAAATCGTCCCGGTGATTGCTCCACATAAAGTCTGAAATTGGACAAAGCGCAACGTAGCGCGCCTAAATTGCCGAATTTACTTTTGATTGAAATTCCTCAAAAAAGAGATATCAATGCACATTTTTGCCCTATCGGGCCGCTTTTTCGAGCCAGAGGGGGCACCTTTGCCCCCCCCCTTCCCCGGGTCGGTACACCACGGCCTTAGAAACCAGATGAACATGTCTAGATACACCTTTTAATCTTGTATGAAAAGTTGACAAATTGACCCTGTTATTACCCTCCCCTCTTCAATATGTCAAAATTTGCTCAAGATATTCAAAGTTGGCATCATCAAGATTTGGAATTAGCAGGTCAATGCTGCCTAGAAACATCAAAACATTTTGTGCAGACTTATTGCAAGGTTATCAAGCAAGGGTCTATTGTTACAATCATGGACTAAACTACTCTGGGGGGGGGGGGGGGGGGGGTGGAACCTTGTTTTATACAAAATTACGTGATTTACACAGAAAAAAGATCCTGTTGGGATATTAATAAGGACTTCATCTCTCTCTTTCAATTTGGCCCATGACCATACTAGGTCAATCAAAAGCTCTTCAAGCTTAACTTGCTGCGATTGGACAATTGAAAAAAATAAATTTCTCTATATGCTTCTAAACGAGCTTCTTGTAATGCACTTCACTAGATCCAGGAATGTAATAAAATGTTTCTTCTTGGAGATGAAATTTCCCTTTTGCAGAATTTGATTGATTTTAAGCTGCTAGGGCCGGTACGTAACAATCTTGGACAAAAGTGTTGGCCCACTTTCTTACCGCTACAGTTAACAAATCATCACCCTCTCCCCGGACAAAGTTGATGAAATTGAAATGTGTTACGTGCGCCTAACCAATGGCGGAGCCAGGATTTGAAAAATGCCCAAATTACCGGGGGCTGAAAAGGCGTTTGTAACTGGTCCAAAATAGTCAAAATGGGCGATTTGCAGAAGTTGCAGAATACCGGGGGGGCGCGCGCCCCCTCCGCCCCCTCCCTGGATCCGCGCCGGGAACAGGACTCAACCATTGATCGGTGGGGAAGCGGGGAGGTGTTAGGGATGTAGCAAGGCTTCAAGGCTTGATACCAAAAAAAGTTTCAATTTAGTACCTTAAAAAAGGCTTGAATTATGGGAAATGTAAAAGAGCTGATTTCCACAATGTGTGCCAACACTTTGACAAAGATTTGTAGCTTCTCTTCAGGTCCTTTTCTTCTCATATTGACTTCTATTTTAATGTGCAACTTTTCGGGACGGAAAACACATACCTAATCTAGTCAGGAGAACACCCATCTCAAGGTGATATATTGGAAATTAATCACCAGGTGGGTGCAAACAAACTCAAATTTACAGGCCCGCCGCGACTGTACAGAAATCGCTCCTCGACTACAAGTGATTAGGGAACATTATATCCTGCCACATGGGATTTTTTTTGTATAAGTACTCTATTTCTTAAAGAGACTGAGGAGATTTCCACGAAAGAAGCGCCCCCAATTTTTCTCGAACCCGGTTTTTTAAATAATTGGAATGCTTACCAATGTAATTAGATTCACCCAACCTGAAGTGAATAAGCAAATACACCTTCTTTATAGGTAATGATGATTTAGTAGTTTCTGTGGGGCACGACGGAAAGTCAAGCATGGTTTTTCTATGGGGGAAATCGATTACGATAGCAGGCAAAGTTCAAAACAAAAGGTTGTCTGCCGGTTTTCTTTTGAACTGTTTGTGTCCAAATAAACCTTCGAAACGTTCTCGGTAGGTAGTCTACAAACTGATCCAGTGAAATTTGAGAGAAATTTGTATCCTAAAAAAATTCCTGTCTACTTTAAAATAGACAAGCAAAAGATGTATTCGGACCACCCAAGTGCAACCACTTCAGTGAAGAATTAATACTTCTCTTAAAATCAGTAGTTAAGCTTTTAATGCCCCTTGCAACAGACTTACAGCTGTAGCTATACGGTACATCATTATCCTTTAACATTGCTGCTAGTTTTTTAAAACATTAAAGGTGCATTTTGTGATCCTAAACCATATAGATTTGTTATGATTCCTAGATATCTTTCAGAAATGTTATTTTCAAAATTTAAGTTGATTCTGATGGTGCATGTTGATGTTATGAGGCAATTTCCCTTTTTAAGGGTGCCTCATAGGCCACTGTGTTATTATTTGTCAATTGAGGACGGAAAATACAAATTATGAATTTCTAAAGAAGCAGATGGAATATGCATGTAAGATTAAGCATATTAAACTAGACTTAGACCAAGGTTCAGATGATATAAAAAAATCTCAACCTTTTTTAGGTAAGTTGGGGGAGGGGGTACAAGGTTGAGGATCATGCAATGGCCCATTGAAGTTTATTTCCAAATATTTGGTTAACCTCTGTTGTTCAAGAAATTCAGCTGTATAAGAATTCAGCTACTCATAAGAAAATTCAGCTGCTATCATATGCTTGCTCCAGCCACTAAAGATGTAAACATTTAAAAGACTTTCAGTGATTGAAAAAGATCGAAAATTTGCCAAGAAATAGCTTCAAAGTGAAGGATTAAGTCGGTAGAATTTCATAAGTTACCTTTTCCAATGGAAAATTGAACCAGAAAAGGAGGAAAACAGAAGTGTTCAAGATACGATTCCCCATTCATACGTTCTGTAGTAAGTGTCCGAACGGCAGTAATGACTAACATTTCCGATTCTGTCCTTATTAGTTTCGTTTGGTCTTATCATTTTGGGTGGATGCTTATTAGGATACTTTACTTGTTACAAGACAGAAAATCTGATTTTGATATTTTTTTTTTTTTTTCGATTTTCTGATTTACCAAATCACTGATAGTGTCTTTAATGTCTGCAAGTTCACAACATCAGGAAGAAAATGGGCACTTGCACCTTGCATACACAAAATTAGGGGTTTCTCATAGTATTTGTATGAACCCTTGGTTTATTGGCCCTAGGGCTTTATTTGACAAAAGTGCTGATTTTCTGCCACTTTGGACATTCGTCACGGTAACCCATCTAAACTGCTTGACCGCATATTGACCAATCGTTTATGCTGTTACATATGAGGTAAACATGAACATGCATCAATTAACCACCTTTCTTACAGTATCTCCGATTGGCCCATGACATGATAAAACATGGGTAACCGATCAGGATTCACACTGGAAAATAACATGAGAAAAACAAAAGGCAAAGTTCAGGATGACAAGTGTTTTTATGCAGACTGGTTTCGAAGTGTGCCCTAAATGGGTGAAAACTCAGGGCATGCTATCATTTTTAGTATAAAATCTTGTAAGAATAGGTGTATAGAGGACCAGTATTAAAAACCAAACCCCTGTTTGCAGCGATGGGATCGCCTGTCTCTCCTATAGTAGCCAACCTTTATATGGAGAGGTTGGTGCGGCCTTTGCAGCGATGGGATCGCCTGTCTCTCCTATAGTAGCCAACCTTTATATGGAGAGGTTTGAAGAGCGAGCACTCGCCACAGCCCCACAACCGCCTTCGGTATGGTATCGATACGTCGATGATACCTTCGTCTTAAAGGTGCAACGAGAGATTTTGAGGCACCCAAACTTGTCTTCAAATAGCAATTTCCAAAGATTAGACACTCAATGGATTTTTACCCCTGTATGTGCTACAGAAAGTCTGAAGAGAGATAAAGGTGATTTTGATTTGCAGATATTTCAAATGTACAAAACATAGGCTGAATTTCGTATTTGCTCCTTACGAAATTAGAAATGCTGAATTTTTGTACAAACAAACGGTCTCGCTATCCTTTCAGATGGGGATATTTTTGATGGAAAGCTTTTTACACCAGGGCAAAAATCAAAACTTTTTCGCTTTTTTTTAGGCACATGATATGGTGAAACTCCGTGGCACCTTTAATTCAGGAAGTACAACATTGACGAATTTACGGCACACATTAACAGCCTCGACCCCAGCATCAATTGCACCACCGAACCTGAGCTGGATGGCAAAACTCCCCGTTCTTGGGAACCTGTATTCATGTAAATGACGACGGCCAGAGTACAAAATGTCCACCATCTATCGTAAAACCAAAACATACGACCAGTATTGGAACTTGGACTCTAATACCATCTTGAGCATAAAAAGGTAGTAGTTAGAACTTTGGTTGATAGGATAGACAGCTAGTTACCTCCCCGGAGGATAAGAACAGGAATTGCAACATGTTAAATCTGCGCTTCGGGCTAATGGATACAAGAATTGGATGTTCAAAGCACCAAAACCTAAGAAATCCAAGGAGGGGAAAAACATCAAATGCCCCGCAACTAGCAGGAAAGTTAGGCACACCACTACCTTAGGTAAAAGGACTGTAGAGAAGTTAACAACTATTCTTCCGCAAGCATGGGGTCAGCACATATCAGGTACCTTTTCAACACTTATTAGGTCGATGCTAGTCGACCCCAAAGACAAGGACCCCAAAGGACAACAAATGTGGTGTGGGATACAAAATATACCTGCCCTCAATGCTCCGAGACTTACGTGGGCGAGACAATCAGAACTTAGGCACCCGAGTAAAAGACACTGCCAAATCCACCACCCCCTCGGAGTTACGGACATTGCGAACACTCAACCATACAATATAAACATGATGATGTGGAAATAATAGGAGGGGGGGAACAACAACGCGGGAAAAGGAAAATCCGTGAGGTTATAGAGATTCGCACACAGCTAACCAACTCTCAACAGGGACGCCGGCGGCTGGCTACGACATGCCCGCCATCTATGACGTTATGCTGTCACATGATCGCCCCTTAGTGGGTGGTCTTGTGACTGGGAGGGTGTAATCACAAACGCTGAATGAAGAGGTCGAGATGACATCGCAAGCTCCGTCGATGCCAAACCAAGACTCTGACAAGGTATCTTATTTATCAATATTATCTGTCTTCTTTAACAGGAAACAATTGGACTGAAAAGTGACCTGACCTCCAGGATCCACAGTTGCATGCTAGTCTTCATGGGTCAAGTAAGCTCAAAACAAACTGGGGAAACTACCCTAATATCATGACCGATCAGGTAGGAGATATGATGAGTGATGGACCTTCAAGAAGAATGTTAGCTTTAAGGTCTCAGATGTTTCAACTGAGGAGAAAATGATGTTTCATCTCGCTCATTTTGTACAGAATGAATAGTTGTATTTCTCAGTGTGAAACCATCAAAACAGAAGCTTCTGTATCTGTATGTTCCTTTAAGATTTTCTTGTTTTGTGATTGATTAATACTCATAAACCATATGAATGACCATTACCAGATTGGCCGGTAACTGGTTTAATGACCCAGGGCTGACATTTGCTCAGGAACATTTGCTTTACACTTCCTTACACAAGGAATTCTATACATGGGCTTGATATTCTCAAAGAGCGTCTAACTTATAGCTTGGATTTAATAAAGGGTTATTAGATCCTTATAAATGGACCTTATATTTTAGTGCTTTTGAAAATTGAAAGTTGTGCTTGGAATAGTTAAAGGTGCAACGAGAGATTTTGAGCAACCAAATATTGTGTCATAATATTCAAAAACACATATTGTTTTATAAATCATCTAACTGAAGCTGAAGCCTGATTTCCTTTCAAGGTGACGAAACATATCGTCGCCCACATCACAAACTGTCGTATTTTACAAAACACGTTTTCCGAGAAATTCGCAATTCAAAATCTACGCGACATTTTATGTCTATACGGTTAAAACGAAGCATTAAAAGAAACATCTAGACCTTTACTGTTTTGAAGAAGAAAGAAAACATTTTAAAGTCCAATATTAACCAAAATCCAACTTCCAAACTGCAAGTAATTAATTAGGCTACAAAGTTATAAGTCTGTTGGGAAATCACAAAATAATGGATATTGCAAAATACAGCTGCAATTACACCGTTGTTTTTCAATGGGCGTAAAATAGAGATCACTGTGTGAAAAAGCTTGTTTACGAAATTACGATGAAAATACGTCAAAATAGGTCTGTATGTGAAATCCTTTATTTTAGGATCGGAAAAATAAAACGCTATATCAAACACGTTTAAATGATGCGATTGTTAAATACGATAGTATGTGAAATTCGGATATGATGATTTTCCGAAAGTGCCAAAAATCTGTACTTATAAACTAATTAATTAGGCCATCCTCACCTTTTGAAACTTTGTTTGATTGCAAGAACTCGATGAACTAAGTGATAGGCGGAATTCGCAAAACCTCAAAAATTGAATTACGACAGTATGTTATGCGGGCGACGATATGCTTTCCCTTCTAAATGGAATTGCCCCAAAATACCTATTTTTAAGGCACCCCTAAAAGATGAAATGGGCTCGACCAGTGACCCCAGGTCCACCTGTCTACCATACTCTTCCTAATTCCGTTTTGGCTCAGCCACACGGACGCGCGTTCATATCATGCTGTGGGGCGCCTGGAAGTGGAAGTCAACATTGGAAAGGAAATCAGTCTTTCATAGATGATTTTAAAACTAATGTGTTTTTGAATAAATCATTACACTTGAACTGATTTTTCTTTACACCAATTTACTGAAACATAGCATTAACCCCCGCGGAATGAATATTTTCAATCAACACCAGACTGCACACCCAGTCGTGAGTGGAGTCATGGGAATATTGCAGACAGTCACCAGAATGCGCCCAGGCGAGACCTGCACTAAACTAAAGAAACATATGTTAAGGGCCTAAGGCATTAACATAAAAATCGGGGACAGAGATGCTCACCTGACAACGTAATACTCCGTGGCAAGCGTCACAGCCGGCAACCGGATGGGAGACTTATGTATAGTGCAGTTGAAATTAGTGGTGTTTCTGGCGAGTGCCCTCGAACGTGTCTCTTGGTGAGTTTGACGTTTCTGTTACAACCGACGAAAACGTTGTGGAAGCCCTCACGACATAGCCTCGCACATTTCAGCAATGCTGATTCCGCGGTGTTAGGCCCATGACGACGTGATGTTACGAACGGAGTGGGCTCAAGCTTGGGAAGCTCCTATCCCCGCGTTGGGAATCATTAATTACAGCTCTAATCCATCTAGCAATTGTCGCGTTTGACGCGGACCGTGGGGGAGCGTGTGTAAGAAACAACGAGTCGTTCCAGCCCCTGAGCGGACTAGTTTTCCGTTTAGTACTCAAGGGCCCGAACGTGACACCACAGGCGATCTTCCCTCACCGAAGAGTGACATGCAATTCCGGGTAAGATAATTGTTGAGTGTCGGAATGAGGATGACTCGTTCTTTGCCAGAAAATCCTGCCTAAAGAACCATTTTGACCCTGTCCCGAAAGAATTCTGACGCTGACATCAAGATATTCTTAATCTCCGAGCATCGTCTCCCAGAGGCGAGAGCGACGAGGAAATACCGTCTTAATGTGCATGTTTTAGTGATTCCTCAGCCATTGGTTCGAACGGGGGCTTCACTAAATGGTCTAAGACAGTATTAAGTTCCCCGGGTGGGACCTTCTTCTGGCCGGAGGTCGTGTATTAACATCCCCCTCTAGACGGAGACGGATCGAGCCATCGGCATTAATGGTAGATCCGTCATCGAAACCTCAGGGATCACTAAGATAGCGGACTTGTGTTCTAACAGTCGAAGTTTCAAGGCCGCTATCAAAGCGTCATGAGAAAGTAAGCGATCTCGGCTACAGAAGCCCGATTCGGATACACCTCTCGTCGCTCACTCAACCAGTGGAAGTAGGTGTCCAAGACGCTTCGCTAAGCAGCTGTCCCTTTTGGACTTCCTTCTTCCAGCTGTATGAGCGAGGCATCCCTCTGCGAAAAGCCATAATCTCGGCATCGCTCCAGATAATGGCCCACGCATTCACGCTAGGGTGCTCCAGCGACAGACTGGCTCTCCCTCCGTCCGGAAGGATCCTAGTTCCGGCCGTTTCGTTATACGCAGCGGCCGGAGCCGGCAAGCGATCCACCATTGGACTAAACCACAGGTGTTTTCGGCCAAAAGGGAGCGATGAGTATGGACCGGCACGCCTCCCGCAATTTTCGAACTACATGATAGAATCGGAATCGGTTGGAAGGCATAGGCCGTGTACCCCGTCCAGTCTATCGCGCAGAGCGTCGACGGCGTACGCACCCGGTCGTGAGTCCTGGTGCAGTACAGAGGGAAGCTGGTGGTCAGTTCGAGGCGAACGGTCGATCCTGAGGAACAGATATCTCTCCGAAGATTCCCTCACTACATCTCTTTTCAGTATCCATTTCCGATTCCTTCACTCTCTCCCAGAACAGATCGTCGCAAAAAGTTGCGGACCCCCGGAATGTGTACCGCGGGACATCGTTATGGCCCGGTCTCGACACCACGCTATGATACGCATTGCGTCGAGGCACAGGGGCCGAGACCGAGTCCCGCCTGCTTGTTGATGTAGGCCCCCACGGTGGAGTTGTCCGCCTGTACTAGGACACTGAGTTGGTCACCATCATCGCCTCGAAGTGAGCTAGGTTACGTTCCACTGCCCCCAATTCGAGACATTGACATGGGCCTGAGCCTCGGTCCTGGACACGTCCCCGACGCATAGGTCTAGGGTGACCCCCCAACCCACTTCGACGCGTCCGTCGTGATAACAATATCAGACAGGAGGCGCGGGAAAAGAATCCCCCGACAGGTTGGTGCGTGAGACCCCATTCCATGATGCTCCCGGATCTCCGCCGTTGACGGGATCAGACGGGAGTCTGCGTGCTTGATCGGCCTGTAATGTCGTCCGAGGTGCATTGGAAGCAGCCTCATATGTAGCGACAGTACGGGACAAGGTCGACGAGACTGGCCATCAATCCTAGAAGCGAGCCAGTCTCGGAGCGGGGGCCTGCGAAAGCAACTCCATGGATGTTGCAGCGTTGCACCACGACATCCACACCCTCGGACCGCGTTTCTTGCAATGCCCGGGAGCAGTTGCAGCCGAGCACACAGATACCTCAGACTTGAGGGGGGTTAGGCTCGCTTTCGAGTGACAGTTTTATATTTAGAAAGCCCAACCTCTGCACCACCTGACTGGTTTTTCACTTGACCATCTCGGCCGTGCCGCTTGGGCGACGGTCCGTAGATTAGCCAGTGGTCCAGGTACATGCAGAGGTTGACCCCCTGTCGCCGGAGGAATGCTCCCACTTCCCCGGTCACTATCGTGAAGACCCTGGGAGAGGTGGAATAGTCCGAAGGGGAGGCACGTCCCCTCGTACGATGGGCCCGTGGATTGTGGAATCTTATGCCATCTACGGTCGATTTTGGCGACGGAACGTGAGGTAGGCTTGCTTTCTATCCAAAGACGACTCCCAGGTCCCCTTCAAAGACAGCGCAGGATTGAACGCGAGAGTTTCCATCCTAACTTGTTCGGCCTGAGGACAGGGGGGGGGGGGAATAGGGGAATAAGGGGGGGGGGGGTGCTTCAACGCTTCAGGTTCATGATGGGACGCCAATCCCCTTCTTCTTTTGGGAGCCAAGAAGAACCTCGACCAAAACCCCTCGGTGGAAGGGGGGTCGCCGCGGAAATGGCACCCTTCGCAAAGAGCGCCGAGACCTCGACCAGAAGAACTTGATTCTCCGGCTCCCCCGGAAGCGGGGTAGGTCTCGGAGTGGAAGTCGCTGGGGGTGTCGCTGTGAATTCTATTCGATACCCCCGCTCCACCATACTCAGCACCCAAGGTGCTGGAGAAATGGCTGGCCAGTCCCGCACGTAAGAACTTAAGAAGCGCCAGCCCCCCGTAGTTGGTAGGCTCCCTCCCGGAGGAGAGACCCCGCGGCGGCCGTGCCCTCAGGACGAAGCTTCTTCCCTTCCCCCGAGCGCCTTGACTTTTGTGAGGGGGACGAGCCTTCCGCTTGGCCCCGGACTTCTGAGAAGAAGTGGCCGGGGCTGCGGGCTTCTTGGGTTACTGAGACGGTGTCGACTTCGCCTGTTTGGCGGCACGACTGGAAGAAGAGAGCGTCGCGCGCTTTCTCCTAGCCGAAGATCTCCCGGAGAGATCTTCGCCTGAGTCTCCTTGAGCGCCTGCTCCGTCTCCACACGCTCCGCAGAAGCAAGCAGTGAGTCACCGACTGAACCTCCGAAGAGGACGTCCCGCGACTCGGGCTTGTCTTAGAGACCGCCGATTCAAGATCGGAACTCAGGGTTTCGCAGAGTAAAGCAGGCGTTCTCGCGTCGCAGGAAGCTCAGGCGACGCGCCAACGACATTGAAGCCCCCGTTTGCCGAGTCACTAGCGAGGCTATGACAGTCAAGGCATCGATGCTTCCGAGTAGAAAACTCCCACCCTCGCCCAACAATGATCGAGGTCCGTGGCGAGGACCAAGAGAACGCACCTATCCTGATGCCATAGGTCACTGCCAGTCTAGGTGCTTCAACTGGTCCTCCCAGATAGGGGCGAGAATGCAGTCGGGGCGGTCTTGCCCGTTGGCAACTTGCCTGCTAGGTTGAGATCTATGGTCGGAGTCCTCAGGAATGAGTTGAAGTCTCCCTTCTTAGTTCTCAACGACTTGGCGAAAGTATTCACCGCTGTACAGAAGGAGAGGTCTTCTATAGCCTCCCCCTGTGAGTCGCTTCCAAGAAGACCGCCGTCTGTGGGAAGCGTCAACGCTTGGACGCGTTCCGGAGGGAGGTAGGAGTAGCCCTCAGATTAGCTGTCCCACAGCCCCGCACGCCGCTCAGGCTAAGCGCGCAAGGCAGTGCCGAACTCTCAGCGCGCCCTGCCATCCCATGAGGGTTGCACGCGGAAGAAAGTCCACTCCTCCTGCTCCGAACTGGCCGCGGCACGTCGACGCTGCGAGGAGTATCATCCATGTGACTCTCCTCCGAGCCCATCCCGCCAGCGCTGTCCGCCGAAACGTCGGAAGTGCTGCGGCGTAGGAGTCCTGAGAGGCCGGTGCAACAGAACGAGCGGATGGAGGCTAAGGCCCAGGTCGACTCCACCGTGCTGGCGGCGATCACGGACCAGGGCCCTCCCGCCGGGACCAAGCCAACTGGCCAGGCTGGCCGCAGGAGCTCCAATGAGGTTCGACTGGCACACCACCCGACCCTGTACTAGGGTACATGCTGAGAAAGGCATGGGGATCTGCACACCGTCCAAGTCCCAGGTGGCACACGTAAGCCGAAGGGTAGTGGATGGGTACACCTCCCTGCCCCGGCCCGGTACCATTGCTTGTAAACCGCCGTCAAGCTTGGGTAGGCGCCCAGAAATGAGAACAAACGCTGCAGCAGCGGCGTTGAAACCTACCCCGCTCAAAGCGGGTCAGAATCAGCCCCGACAGCACCTGCTGCCTGCGGCTGAGCAGCCGACGGAGGGAGGCGCGGCGTGACTATAGCCTGGAGGGCTCCCGCAAGCGGGAACCCCGGTCGAAAGACCATACAGACTGTCCCGCCTCCCGCATTCCAACACCCGACGGGGGCGTGGTGTAAGCGCCGTTACCAGGATTTCTGCTGTTAAAACCTGAAAGTAGCTGTCAGCGGGTACCTGGCCCCGCAGGAGCCGGCCAAGAAGCACCCCGCAGGAACGCGAGAGGCAGGGGCACCCACTCTCGGTACCACCACATGGCGCGCCCGCCACGCGGAGACGAGTCGTCAGGAAAACCACAATTAAAAACTAGTTACCGCAGCAGGCGTACCTGCGTAAGAGGCCTGAGCCGTCCTAGTCAGCTGGCTGCATCTGCGGAAGCCAGCCCATCGGAGCACCACTCGCTACACCAAGCCTCGAAGGGCCCGGAGGCTGCCGTGCGGTATGCCAGCTGAGGATGCACTGCATGACTAGCAGAGACAGCACGCGGGTCATGTGAGCTCGCTAACACCTCCGGCGTCCCGCCAAGGGATACCGAACCCAAAAGCCCGCAGGGTTGCCAAACATTATCCCGATAGTAATGCCACCACGTGGTAGCTGCTGTTCCGAATCATGCCTAAGACACCGGAACTGTAACCACGCTAGGTGTGACAACAGCGGCGATGGATTAGCCCTGGGCACTCCCTGCGCATCACCATCACCACTCCGGAGTCCTCGCAGCCGCCAAACCTCCCGCAGGGGGATTGGCAGAGCTGACCGCGCTAGCCTGCACGGAGCAGCCCCTAGGGCTGAACCAGGCGACCCAGCGGCCGTTGGCGCTCGAGGAGGCGGCCCCCATCATCCCCCCCCCCATCATCATGCCGCGGAGTATCCGAAGCTACCCCGCCTTGATTTGAACACCAAGAGAGCATGGGCGATCCCAAATCATGAATGGCATGCTGGGCAGTGTACCAATATGCGCCATGATCGGGGGTGAGCGTGAGTTACTAGATGGAATAGCGTGCCCAATAAAAACCGGTACAGAAAAATACAAGCGTGCCGTGGAGGTCTCCTGGCACGCTAACTGTCAGGAACACAAAACCAACCGGTACACTGAGCATCCCCAACGGTTAATATAAATTTTCTCAATAGCACAGTTTTCAACATATTTTTACTCTAAAGTATACCACAATGGCATATAATAAATATATACACACACCAGACCATATTTAACTAGTTTAGGCAACGCAACATCGCCGGCTAACAACTCCGAACATAACAAATCGCACACATAGTCAAAGGTATCCAAAGCAGCAACACGCGCGTCAATGACTGCCTTTGTTTACCTTATTTTCCCGCTACACAATCACCTGACAGAATCGGCGCAAAAAAGGATACATCAATAAGAGCTCTCCGACGTTGTAAAAGGTCTCCGTTTATTCGTCCGAATGAGCGCTATAAATCCAGTATATATCCAGTAATATATCCAGATAGTTATGGTTATAGCATGAGTATTCCGTATTAGACGACAACTAGTCCAGTAGCAAAATCTCCGTTATTTTTGGCTGCTAATGACAGAGCTGCGGTAAACACGCGTCCGTTTGGTCGGCCTCCCAAAACGGAATGGAGGAAGAGCTAGGTCGACAGGGTGTGACCTGGGGTCACTGTCGAGACATTCATCTTTTAGGGGTGCTAAAACAGGTATTTTGGGCTATTCCACTTCCAGAAGGGAAATGCATATGTGTCAGTCCCAACATTGTGTAAAGAAAAGCAGTTCAGTGTAATGATTTAGTATTTCACTCAATTACACTCATATTTTACATTATCTTTTGGCTACGAAAGTCTTAAAAGAGAGAAAAAGGTGATTTGATTTGCTTATATTTCAATACAAACCATAGGCTGAATTTCGTATTTGCTCCTAACGAAATTAGAAATTTTCGGAATTTTTGTGCAAGAAAAGTTCCACTTTTTGATATTTTGATAGGAAACGTTACATCAGGGGCAAAAATCAGT
This sequence comes from Ophioderma brevispina, assembly GCA_023653785.1. Taxonomy (NCBI): domain Eukaryota; kingdom Metazoa; phylum Echinodermata; class Ophiuroidea; order Amphilepidida; family Ophiodermatidae; genus Ophioderma; species Ophioderma brevispina. The sequence goes on from JAMKCH010071489.1 coordinate 16,641, forward strand.
ACTTCGTTTTGGACACCTTATGTTGAAATCTCTCATTGCACCTTTAAGTTAAAACAAATTTTAAACAAAGTTTTTAATCCGGTTTTTGTCCCCACTACACAGGGGTGGCTGGATACACCTCACACTCAGCAACGCTGCTGTGTGAGGATTTATAAGAGCAAAAAGATAATTGACGGATGCTCTTACTGACGTCAATCCACAGTTTTCGGCATTGGGCATGCCTTTGGTGAGCCATGCCCACAATGCAAGGCATCATGTGCTGGATGGCTGTCATAGCTCTCCAGAGCTGATGCCCTTGTAAGTAGAGCTTCTTTTTCATTCTACCAGGTAACCAGCTACCCTCCTCAACAGATTTCCTTAGAACCCAATGGGGGTGACGGTTTAGCCGCCAACACTCGGCCCTGGACCGGTAGTACTGGTTACCAGGAACCAGTAGCAGGCCCTCAAGGAAACCTACCTGACCTGTAATAGGTTAGAACATTTCTCATGGATGGTTGGGACGCCACCCATCTTTGTAGAATTTTCACATCTATTACCATCACACTTTCAGCATATATAATGTAAGACAAAGGTCCATTCATAAATGACTAACACTGGTTTTAAAGTCGGGCTTTTATAGCTACCCTTCAAGAATATCAGTTCATGTAACTTTAACACTATCAAGAACATGCAAAAATATGGAGATTCACATGATTAAGTACTTAGATACCAGCTTATATAAAATATATACTAAATATTACACACTTAAATAGTGATTTGGCGACATTTTAGAGTCAGTTGCAATTGACAAATTTAAGTTGTGATTTTGACATCAAGCCAACACTGAGGTAAATTTTGCTTAATAGTGCCTGAGACAAGGCCACAGGTGGTCTCTTAGCTAGCTTCAGAGCTTTTGACCACATTCATCCTACTTCAATACACCTTCTCAACGAAGTTTACCAATATGAAGACCCCACCAATACGCATTACAACGTAAGGTGCGATTGAATCGATCACGCTGCAACCTTTAAGATACAGCACTCGGGGTGTAGTTTGTACCTTTATATGCGTAGATGCCAAACTACAAATCGCTGACAAAGTGAGAGTAATGGTGAGTGTAAAGATGCTCGCGTACAGATCATATTAAACATGAACGTTTCAGATGTATTTTTGATACGACGACACAACACAAAAACGCATACGTACATATGTTTATATTGGAGAAATAAGGCACTCTATTTTCCCTTTGTACTGGCTACGGGCCTTCAAGGGATAGTCAAAAATAGTGTCTCCTATTTCCCTCTAACCGTGTAGTATTTTGTATAATAATGGCATGATTTTTTGGAATATTGTAGGAACTTTTCAGAAAACTGTGGGACAGCAGTCTGTTCTGGTGTGTCATATTACATAACGAAGGATCAAGGTCTATCAGTAGAGCAGTATATGACTCAGGTACCTCTGAATGACCCTTGACCTTCGCCGTGCTGTTATCCACATAAAGACCTTCTTTGTCTCAATGTAACAACGGCATATATAAAATGATCGTTGCATCCATCACTGCACTAAAAGCTATTGGTTTTTTCTGTTAAGTTTGGAAAAAAGTGGCAACCAAAACTGCTAGACCATATGATCCTAAGGTGACCCTGAATGACCTTTGACCTCATCGGTGTTACATCCACATACGACCCCATGTCTCACTATATAACCATATCAATCATGAACTTGATCCATTACAGCACTAAAAAGCTACAGTTGGTTATTAAGTCACTGAGTCCTTAGTTGTTCTCACACATGCACAAGGCACTTACATGACAGCTTATTGTGTCTTGTGCATGTTAGACTGGCAACACAACTTGAGCTTGGATTATTGGGAACTTAAAGATAATGTTTTTCTTCATAAAAAATTTACACTCAAATTTTCTGCAACTAACTGAATGGTGTGAAAGCTCTTTTGAATTGATTCCCATAAGTTAGACTTTAGATAATTCACAGAATGTTTTGCTTTTGTACATACAACCTCACAGCAATTTTGAAAGACACAAGTTTGTGGGTAGCACATACAGAAAGTACATGAATTTTAGTGCAATAGCGTGTTATAACAATATAGGTGATGTGTTATGTTCTGAAAATTCACTAATATGATGCAGAACCATTGAAACCGGATCTATAACTTGAGTCAACATTTCCTTATAAGGCTTTAAAAAAATTATGTGTTATCTGACTGAACCTAAATTTTTGAAAGAAAAAAAATCAAAATTTGGGTCAGTAAAAGCACCCAAATTTTGAAAGTTTTAATTGCTTGATGTAGATAGTCACTTCACTGCATAAAATGGGAGCCATTTGGAAAGGCAAAGAGCCCATCAATGACATAGCGCAACCTGCAAAAAGTACTGGCTACTCCCATATCAGAGTAAATCCTACTATCAGCTAGGCTTTAATATCCTAGATGCATGCTCTTTCTAAGCATGTCTGTCAGCACATAACTCCTGACTCTCTTGTTTCAGTTGAGTTTTCAAAGTCATTGTTCCTGTTTTTCAAGGCAAAGAAAACATATCTGAATGAACAGATTACATCACCATCTTGCTAATGATGTTTCCTGCTTTAGTCTAGCAGATTATATGGGTTCCAATGTACCCCCCCTTAAAACTGAATTCTAACATGATTTTTAGCACGATTAGTGCCATTTTCTTCAACAGTTCTGATGTTAGTAGTAGTAGTAAATCCAAAGTTTTAAACCTGGATTTGTCCTCATGAACGAGGGTGGCCGGATTCACCTCACACTCGCAGCAACTGCCCTTACTCCCTCCAAAATCAAATATTGTCCCAAAGGTTATACACCACTAACCTGGCTGCCGTAAGGATCAAAAATCTTGGGTGGACTACTTTCTTGCATGGCATCTGGAAAAAGTGCTTTAAAATGTCTGAAAATGCACTAGTTATATTAAGAAAGTGATGAAATTTCATGATTGACATGGTAGACTGGCATGTTTTCTCAAACTAAGCGGCATTTGGACAGTGAATTTGATGCAATTTACTCCGCGGTCATCAATTTCACATCGATTTGCAAATTACTAGCTTTGGTGACTATAGAGAATCTTGGGTTGCCGGTCTGACATCGGGCTAGTTTGGTGATTCGTAACTAAAAAATTTTCTGGTCATCATATGTTCAAAATTTGGTTATTTGGTGATTTTAGCTTGTACTTTGGGGTGATGTTGTTGTATTTCCTCTGTGAGAGTTTTAAATGTGAAAGAAACATGCTCAAAGTTGCCATTTTCCCATAGACTACTGTGTGTAAGTGAGTTAGTGGTGTGTAACCCAAAGGGTCCATTTGGCTGCCATCTTGGATTAAAGGGGATCAATCAATACAGTGGACTACCTACATCAATCAATACAAAGTGGTTCAATTTAGTTCAAAAGTAGCTCAAATGATTCATTTCATCATAAGGAATCAGAAAATATATAGTTTGGTATATCTGTGATGTTCAGTTATTGAAGCAGCCAGACGTTGTACCCATCTCTGGCTGGATCATATTTGAGAACCACAGTGTTTGGACACGATAAGAAGAAGAAAGTTACAGAGATATGGGTAAAAATGTATTAACGGTCATTAAACTTTTGAGTGGCCATTATACATGGGGCTACATTTTCAATCTTGCCAAGCTTTAGTTTTAAGGGGGTGCATGGGAACCCAGGTAATCTGTAAGGCTAATTGATCAATGATTGCTCAGTCTACTTTTAACAAGAAAGGGCACCTTTTGCTGTACAAAGAAACAAGAGTATACTTTGAGCAGGTTAGGAGATGTAATCTGTTGCAATAGTATGTGGAAAACCCAGAAATCTTCTCTGTTGCTTCAAATAATACAGACATTTCTTAGAGCGAGTATCAGATTATGTATGAATATGCCAAACTGCCGGTTACAACTCAAGGCAATCATTTCCCCAATTTCCATTTCTCACAGCAAGTCATTATCATCTGTCGTCACTTAGCGTGTGTAGCATGTCATCCACAGTCTGTATGTCTGTATTCAACTTGGTCAGCTGAGGAGAAAACAAGACAGTATTCTGGTGTTTGTTATCAAACATAGAGACTCACTTAGTGAAGGTATATGTTATATAGACATTTGAGACAAAGGATGTCGCTTAGGGCTCATACCCATTTTCCATTTTTTGTGGTTTTGTGTGTAGCAACCTTACATATGTCTCTGATAAATGTCGCGATTGATCAATTATCAATCAGTGATCAATTATGTATAATTATACTGACCATTTTGAATCAATGACACAAAAGACCCATGGATGACCTTTAACCTCTCACCTGTTCAGGTCTCATTTGTGATTCTACAAAAAATCATAAAATTTCACAACAGTATATGGATCAGATTAACATTTTTGGATCAATGCATCCAAATGACCCCTAGATGACCTTTGACCACACACCTGTTGGGTCACAAGGAACTTTACCCAAGGATCATTGTGTGCAAGTACCATTAAAATCCACTACAGTATATAGATGCAGACACCAATTATGTACAGGGATAACATTTTCTGCACATACATCAGGACATCTGGATGCTCATTTCAGATCCCTGTCCAAAATACTTTCAGTGGGAACAAAAAATGTGCCATACTGTTGCTCTCATTTTGTTGACTCCTTAGTTGGAATCGGATTGGTTTATCCTCCTTCATTACAGTTTTGCACCCACCCTTGTTTGTGATATCACCTGCACCATCCAAGCCATCCAAGTATAGCTCTAAGTAGCTGCAAGTGGATTATCATTCAAGATTCAAGGTGTGTTCATTTGTGTGACATATCTGCTGGGGTGCGTGTGTGATTGTGTAAGAGTGTTTTGATGCATGTGTGTTTGTGTATTTGTTGTGGATGTACATACACATGCAGGTGTGATGTGATGTACCGATGTGTGTGTGTGTGTGTGTGCAATGGATGTGTGTGTGAAGCATTGTAATCATTTGTAATTATTGATATATTAATATTATTATTTGTTATTTTAATTTTTAATCTTAATCAGCTTTTGTTGTATATTTTTTATGGATGCACCGCTGGATAGGCGGGTGCCACTGTTTGAAATGTGCATTTTCAAATAAACAAATAAAATAAAATATGGTTTACCATTTGCTGCATCCTTTCTTGGGCATCCTGAGGCACTCTTTTGGCATAGTCGTCTACCTCCATCTGTTTCAACAGTTTATCTCGCTTGCTCACAAGTTTAGCTTTCCTTTTCTCTGCAAGCTGCAATGCTTCTTTTACATTAATTGCATCCTGCATTGAAGAAATTTATTTTATAAGTGAGAGACATATTTCTGGAGCATTTTTTTGTAGACAGCAAATAAAATATCATTTGTTTCATGAACTTATTTATTTGAGAGAGAAATTATTTCCTTCCAATTTAAGATTAATAAATAATCATCCTTGTCTACCTGGAGGACTATGCAGTTAAAATTTCAATTCAATAAAAACTGTTTGGAACAAACAGAATGGAAGAGGTGCTTTGTACTATAATGCAGTAAAAAAGTTTATAAACAAAATTCACAGAAAGAACTTACACATAAAATAGACAACAATGAAATCAACTTCAACTTTATTAGTAGAAGGATGTATCTAAAATCTAACTTAATGGTGCCAAGTTCCACCTGATTCTGAATGCTGCATAACTGCTTACCTGTGATGGATGGTCACAAATAAGGGGTATGGCCGTTTAGTGGCCATGGGTCACTAAACAGTCATACCCGATTTACAGGAAAGAAAGAACTTACACTTTAAATAGATGACAATGAAATCAAGGAATTTATAATAGTAGGAGGATGTATCTAAAACCTAACTTATTGGTTCCAAGTTCAATCTGATTCTGAAGGGAGTTTCCGTAACCTGACCATCTGACACACTTTTTTCTGACACACTTGAATTTAGAAACCTTCACGGAATAAAGCACAGGTTTATTCCGTTAAGGTTTCCGAATTCATAAATGTGTCAGAAAAAAGTGTGTCAGATGGGTCAGGTTACGGAAACTCCCGATTCTGAATGCTGCATAACTGCTTACCTGTGATGGATGGTCACAAATAAGAGTGCAGCTGACTTGCTATACATGAAAAAGTACCTTACGCCAAAAAGTGATCTACTCTTTCCTTAGCATAAAAAATCTCAATGTTATAGTTACCTGTAAATTAAGATAGACATCAATACTCTGGTGAACAGTTGCTTTAGCACATTTTGTGAGAGGTTGTCCATTAGAGGTAAATGTCCAGTGATGGGTACTCTGGTATGTGAAATAACTGGAGGAGTAGCTGGCCAGTTTGTTTCGAATTAGGGGGTCACTGCTGTGTAGACACACTGAAATAAAATATTTGGCATATTAGAGATAAATTTTGTTTTGTTGGTGATAACGTGATCAGCAAACAGGCAATCAAGCTTCTTTACTTTGCCAGCCATACTTATGACAATAGTCATTACTTTTACCCGAAGAATGATGGTTTGTCATCCACAATTTTAAATGTGCTTGTCAATTGCAGCTGTACACAGCTGTTTTACCCCATGCTATTTGTCTCTTATTTTTAGAGCAATTTTTAAGCATGGCGACACAATTTTGACAACTGATATAAGTAGGGACAATCCAAGAGCTATTACTTCCTACAAAAAATTCCGGAAAAATCTATTGTGGATCTTGCTATATATCTTATCAAGGTCATAATTTGGTATGTTATAGCCCCCTCTATTGCTTTTTCCCATAGAAAGATGTGTAAACTCGATTTTTTATGAAAATCTATTTGCCCGCAATGCAAATTCACCAAGTTAAACAGGATGTATTTAGTGGAAAAATCCTCCAAATTAGTTGTCCAAAGTGTGGGTCGCATTGATATTTTTTGTTTTATTCTCAGTTGTCATATAAATTAAGACTTTCAAGGGCAGTTGTGTGATACTGAGTGCCTCAGGAAGATTATTTTCTCCTCATGTTTACCAACCAAGAGTACCAAGTAGTTTCGAATCAGTTTTGTGTAATTGTGAACACCATACAACTCAGATTTTGCATGATGAACATGTAACCTGGGGGGGTCCTCAAGTTTGTTTTGGGTAGGGCCCGTGCCTCGAGTCCTGGAGTAGTGGACCCATATCTATACCAATTTTTTGCTGAAAAAAGGGACCTACAGCTTACCCAAGATGCAGATTTTGGGCCAAATTTACCACAAATTTGCCATATTTTCTCAAATTTTTGTGCAAATTTTGGACAATTTTGGCTTCAAATTTAGAAAATTGGACTAAATTTTTCAAACATTTTAGAAAATTTTTGGATCCCGTTGAGCAATTTTGACTCATTTTCCAACAAATTTGGAAAAATTCCTATACCAAAATTAAGCATGAAAAAAGGGGGCAATTCTTATACCAGAAGACTTACTTTTTACAGAAGAGAATTACTTTAAACACTTCTGATGGCCCGAGTGTAATATGGTTTCACTATTTTTAAATTATTACATTAATACCCAGACAAATTCCTCTCATTGGTGGATACCAGAGGCTCTACGGTACGCGTGATTTGATTACTGGTATGTTACAACACAAAAAGTTGCACTCACTTTTTTACTTTTACTCTTGGTTTCTATGGTATGATCCAAATTTTGCCCCTTTCTGATGTTCCTTGACGTGCCGACCTTCACGAGAGATTTTTGCAGAAGGAATTTATACCCTCATTTACAGGTGTCAGGTCAGTTTCCTTTGAGGGCCTGCCTACTGGTTCTTGGTACCTGTCCCAGGCCGGAGTTTGTCGGCGGCTACCGACCCCCTCGGATTTCTGATGAGGAGGGTACTGGTTACCCTGGTAATGAAAAGAAGATCTACCTCCAAGGGGGCTTCAGCTCTGGAGAGCTAATGGCGGCCATCTAGCACACTGCTGCCTTGCATTGTGGGCGTCGTTGCCCAAAGGCTAGGCCCACTGCCGAAAACTGTGGATTGGGCAGGAGGGCATCCGGTCAATTATCATTTTGCTCCAATAATCCTCACACAGCATCATTGCTGAGTGAGTTGTATCCGGCCACCCTCTTAAGGGGACAAACCGGATTTAAAACTTTGTATAACTAACTACTATTTACAAAAGTAACTCTTCAGAAAACTGAAAATTTTGGTGACATTTTTTCTGCCTTGATTCCAACCCAGAGCGATCATTGGTCTACTCTGGCTCTGATGTACATGTTCTCACTCATTTGAAATAATGCTGTCCCTTCCAGAATTATATAGTAACAGAATTTGCAACAATACTATTTCTAAAACATGTTGACTCACCGTTTGCCTTGGTGAGGCTTATCACACCGTATTGTCCTTGAAGTATCGAATTGATCGCACCACATCTAAGACGTAGTCAACATCATTTTCTAACTCTAGGTTTCTGGACAGTCACTGAAACAAATCACAAGCAAAAAATGCATTTTGTTTAGAGAGAGAGATTCCTTCTCTTTATAATGATCAAAATCAAACTCTGCCACAGTTGAAATGTGATTACACTTCTTGAGTATTATACATAGATCATGAGCATTGATACCGCAAGGTTAGATTATTTAAGTACTTTTGAGGGTTAGGGTTATGTTAGCAATAGGGTTAAAGTTTATCAGGTTGGTCATTCCACATCACTATTGGAATGCAAATCCGCTCTCCTGGGGTCAATTTCAAGTGATGGTGGGGCTAGCTTCAAAATATCAAAATACATTGTTATGACGTCTCGTAGGCGTCAAAGGTCAGAAATACCTTTCAAACACAAATAAATGAGCCTTGTGCACAAGTGATCTAAATTTTATATAATAAAACAGTTTTAATGATCTATAATTGGTTTGGTTCAAGAATTTGGTATGTCCAAAAACATTACATAGTAAGATTACACACAATTTATAAGATTAATACTTAATTGTAAATCCACTAATGTCCACAAGAAGCGTTGCAGTTCAACAATGATATGTCCTCACAGCGAAGACTCCAAAATGACAGCGCATAAGTTCACATAAAATTCCTCAGGTAATATATTCCATGGGAATCTTCTCAGTCCTGAAGGTAATTTTGTCCAGCAGTTCAAGACGACGAGGTTTTCCCTTGATGACACTAATATTCTGCAATACAGTCCAGGTATTCTACCACCATCAGTATGTCGCTAATGTCCTCATTTAGGACCACAAACTGGAATCTCTTTTTGATTCCAAAACTGAAGCTCTTCTGGCTTAAAAGACGACAGCACACAGATCAGCTATTAAGCTCCGGCGGCATCCAATATTATAAAAATCCTGGCGATATGTAAAACTCAAATCTACCATTATTGTAGATTAAAACTAGCTATAAATAATTATACTATATAGCTCCAGAGCTCTGGTTTAGCTCCAGATTACAACTGCTGCTGGCCCCAAGACTTTACTCAAATCTCCATTATATACTGACTTCACAAAGTTTCCAAGTCTTAAAATAGATATTACCACAGCATCATGCATAAACATAACCTTGCACTAGCTGACCAATTGGAATTCACATAAATTACCTCATCTGAATTGCATCACTTTACATATATAACTTTATGGGGGAATCCCTCAGATCATGCAATGTTTTGATCTCAAAGCATAAACAAGTTGACTCAGGTACTAAGTTTACATCTTGGGGAAGTCCCCACTTCCCCTTATTGTGCAATCTATCTAACAGGTGCACCTTGCACAAACAACACTAGAGGGGAACCCCCTGCAATCTTTTTCATCATAAACAAAGTACTTTTCCCATGAGAAATCTTTTCTCAAATAAAATTGAGAAAATAATATTTTAATCAAAATTTTGAGGGTAATATAACAACATGACATTGCATTAAGGGATAGTGTACCCCCCCCCCAAAAAAAAATCAATGATGTGTCAGTTTTCTTCTTCATGCATTCCTTGGACTGTGGCTTCGACCAAGGAAAAATGGTTTCCACACTTCAGCCTAATTTGGAAATTGCCCCTCCTCACCCTCTAAATCAGTGATGGTCAGAACCATGTCCAGGGTCACATAAAAACAAGGAAATTGCAGCACTACATAATCCTATGAGACTTTATGTGATGAAATGTTTAAATTTGATCATTGGCTCCAGATAAAGAAAACACTTAATGCAATCAAGACCATGCCATCATTACATTAACCTGGCATGTGTTTCCTTAAAGGGCCATGGTCCTATCGCTAATCGCCTCGTCCCCAGAACCTCAGATTTTACTGGAAGTGGTTAAAATTTTGGTATCTGAAGAAAGCTACTAATTTTCTCATTTACCCTGAGAAATCTTAGGGCTAAAGGGTGTTTGGTTTTGGATGTTATGAGCAAAAACATGCCCCTTTTTTGGTTGACCAATATTAATTTTACACAGTACTCTATGGGATTACAAATCATCTTTTTACCTCTCACATCAAAACGGGTTGATATATCGGCGCAGAACTTTACAGGTGGGGTTTTGGGGTGAACGTCATTCTACTTAAATCGGGTCATCCTCCCTTAACATTGATTGATGTATGGTAGGGTAAAGCAGAGGAAAACGGCTCACAAGTTGAAATTGTATGCATGTAGAGAGACTGAATAGTTGTGAGTAGTGTGGCCTCTTCACTTCCTAGATTGTATTCAACATTGATTGGAAAGGATAGGAATATGGTTAGGGTATGTTTACCTTATCAGTAGTTGGATAGGCAGCGACACATACACTTGCATAGTTATCTCCCGGTCTCCTTGGCAACCTTTGATAAAGCTCTTCTGATAGATATGGCATGAAGGGACTGAGAAGACATAGACCCGCATCTAGGCAATGGTGAAGAACATTCTGTGCTGAAGAAAATGGCTGATTCATCTGTACCCTGTAGAATGCCTTTGATATATTCCTGATTAGAATTGTAAAGAAACACAATACGGTATTGTTTTTAATAAATAACCCACATTTTTTTCAATTGCAAACTCCATAAAATCTGTGATAAATGCAACCAAAATGCCAACTTTCTAGTGGTTTATCCAATTTAGTGGTTAATTTAATCTCAAAAAGCAAAACAACAGCATCATTGCTGAAGAACAATGAAATGTGAATTGGAAGTACCAAGTAAACTTACATTCATTTCTGCACCAAAGGCACAGATAACCTGCCTCAGAACGCTTTGTAAGTAATGTCCCCATTTTTTATAAGACTGATGTAAGAAAGCCTTTAAACTACCATAATTATATTCATGTATGACGAAGAAAAAGTGTCATTGTCAGTTGATAACACAAAATTTTTCACACTTAGCAGATTATCGATCAAACTTGCTCAGTCACCAATTGAAGACTTCAACAAATTAAAAACTCTGACACACATCACTGTTGCAAATGGGTATCTATTATGTACTTGTGTGAGAACGTAATTGCCATGCTGAGTTTTCTTGTTCAAATCAGCAAAAATCCATAATGGGGAATCATACTTAATTTATACCTAGAAAAAGGTGACATGTATCTCAACAAAAAACATTTTTGTCATAAATCAAAATGACACCTGCACTTTTGTTTAACTAAAAATTACAGCTTTCACCGAACGTGTGTCATCTGCCGTCAAAATTTGTGAATGGGGACAAAGGTCACATGAGGTCGCCAAGGTCACACAAGGTCACTAACATGTGGGTCACTACCATGTATCCAAGTACCATGAAAATGTGCGCACATATGTGGAACCCACACACAGACTACCAAAGCAATCCCTATGTGCCGCTTGCTTCACAGACGACACAAACAATACAATTAAGTTTTTATTTCCACATTTAGCTTCTAATAGCAACACAATCTATATCGTCGGGCACGTCACATGGTGATGTATTCAACATTTTGGACTTTTTGGAGAAATTTGGCATATACGTTTGTTTTGTTCTACTCTACAAATTCACCAAATTTCAAACCTCAAAATGGCTTAATTAGTCAAATATTAATTAACTAATTATGACGTATTTGCAAAACGTTAAATTGCCACATAATGACGTATAGCATCATATCTTCATTTTGAAGTATTCTCCGTTTCTCATAGTGACGTATTTGTGCGACATATTTTTCAGTTCACGGTAAATTTGCTATTTTCACATAGTGACGTATTTGCGCAAAAGTGTCACATAACAACGTATTTGCGCGACATATTTGTTATTTACACGTTGAAATTGCAATGTTGTCATTTTCACATAGTGACATATTTTATTTAACATCATTCTTTGGCATATCTAAATAAATTGGAAGTTGATATATATACTTGAAATTTAACTTATGTAGGCAATTGATATATTGAAATATATGTTTTAATTAACAGTATGGAGCAAATTAAAATCATAAAATCTTGAAGCCGTTTTTCTCGGAATGCGTGTTGTTGCAATACGTCAGGTAAAACAAAATGTTGGACGCGGCGACGATATTACATACTTACGTACCACATACCATCACACATGTGATGCACCCAGAATTTGTATATAGCACCTGTAACACATGGAAATCATAGTCTGAAAGCCTGCATGCACCACTTGCTGCAGCACTGAGTTTGCTGAGTAAGCCCGTGTCCATTGGCTGAAGCTCTGATATCTGAGGAGAGATTGGTGCAAAATATGTCATTAATTCAACATACATTTAGTTTTTGACAAAATTTTGCATTGAACTATGTTTTCCAAGACCTAAACTATCCTACCACATTATGAGTCCCAACACAAACAAAATTTCTTCTGATTATTATTTGTAAAGCGATATGGCTGCCCAGCAGTCTTAAGTGGCAGTTCATGATCTAACAAGCCTTGTCCCCCCGGACTTAAACAATAAGTTGATGAATCATTTGCACCCAAGTAACTGTTAAATGTTGATGCTAATATTTTGTTTAGCAGGACACAGAAAAGGGTAGAAACTTGGGAGCGCAGAGTGCAGAAAAAATACCGAATCCCAAACGCATGTGGTCGCCTACTGTCCGTTTATAAATAGGGCCAAAGGTCAAATGAGGTCGCAGGTCATACAATGTCACAACACCTGGGACACTAAGCAGGACCATTGTATCCAGTGGCATGACAATTGGAGCAACATTACATGGAATACACCAGCATTTCATAAATCTTACCATTTTGGGGTCATGACCTCAAATGGACACAATTTAAATACTTTAAATGCAAAACAAAAAGAAAAATTAAAATTTGTCATTTTATGTGGTTTACAAACAAATTAGTGTAGCCAAAGGTGGGCGGGGGGCTATTGTAGCCCAAAAAAGTTTTAACACCCTATTTGAACAAACAGTTCAGACTCACAGAAAATTCCTGACATATGCTTAGATTTGTCTCTACAGATCCCAGAAAGCCAAAGTTATGTTTACATGTAGGGCCGCTGTATAGAATTGACCTTCTTTAAAAAAAAATCTTGTAATATCTTCAGCCTGCACAGAAATTAAAACACAGTAGCCTATGGGGCACTGTGAAAATTACACTTATAACACAAAAACACATAGCCGAATCAATGAACACTTGGAACATTTTTGGTTTTTAATTCTTTAGTTTTTTCAAGATACCTATCAACGTTAAACAAAACAGAATGTTCTAATATTTCAAAATCCCCTTTAACTTTTCAGTCTGATTTTGAGGGATTTGATAAAACATCAAACCCGCCATTCCTAACCAACCATACCTCTGTCAGTGGTCTTGGAGTGAAATCCTCCCCTAGTGCCCTGAAGGTAAACTTGGCTGCATTCCATATCTTGTTGCAAAAGTGGACGTATTCCTGAACGTGATCAATATTTAATTTACATCTTTTCCTTCAATAGACAAACAATGGAATGAAATCCAAATGATCACTTTGATGATAAATCATAACATGGAATATCTTCACACATACCTAACTCAGCTCTTTTACATGGGCCTTTGAATATTATAAACTTGGACGCATGTGCAGATATTAAACCAGCAAACGGTGCATTCTTTGTCAACAGAAAGTCGAACCCGTGAACTTCATTCAATCTAACTTTCATCACACTTCAACAGCAACCATAGAAAAAATATACAATCAAAAGTTATTATACAAGTTCATTTCCTGTTGAGTATGATCTGCAGCATGGCATCCCTATACAACAAGGCTATTTCTGACAGAATTTACAAAAGAGATACAGTGTTTTACAGTGGAAAAGCAATCTGCTAAGATTCTTATTTCGTGTCTTTGTCTTCCTGCTGTAGGTTACTCCTTCGTGTACAATGTATTTCAGCACAAATAATCAATAAAATCTGTAAACAAATGGAGTTGAATTGGGTTTATAGTCCTTATTCCGTAATAGGCTTGATTTCTTGCATCAAGGCCTTACACCAAGGATACACCCTGCTGTAGCATGCTCACTTGTGCAATGCACACACACACACACAGACACGCACACACACACACAGACACGCACACACACGCAAACAAACATACACACAAAATAAAATAGCCAAATATCATCACACCCTTTCTGCCTTAATATGAATATACATAACTTAACGTTACAATTTTTAATAGTAACCTATCTTTCAACAGTGTCTCTTGCAAAAACTATTTCAGACCTAACACCTATAGATGATTCTATGGCTCCTCTACCAACCCGACTTTTTAGTTTAGTTAAAGTCTGGACTCAGAGATTTTCGAAATATTATTTTTTTATGTGAAAGAAAAAATAGTCAAATAGAACTAAAAGATTAACCTAAAATGCACAATTCCGAAATGAGATGATCGGATTTTTCGTTTTGATGCAGTTAAACATTTTATGTGTATTAAAATTTTTTTACGTCCCTAGATACTGTTATAACAAAAATTCCGGATCCGGAATTTTATAACAAGTTGTGATTTTTCTATTATGAAGGAATTCAATTTTTAACTTAGCTATTTCACTAAGTGATTAGTATATGGACAGCATTATGTACATGCAAAAAACACGATTTTTGTTTTGGAAATTGCGGGCGCCCTCCTCAGGAAATCTCTGATTCGGCCCTTTAACAATAGTCAACCTGCTGTAATACATAGGTTGCTGTTTCAAGTCCAGCGTTGAGTTTAGTTAGACCAAGTTTAAATCCGGTTTTGTCCCCGTAAACGGATGGTGGCCGGATTCACCTCACACTCAGCAATACTGCTGTGTGATTATTTATTGAGCAAAAAGAGAATTTGACCAAGTGCATATTTTTTTTTGTTCAACATTGTGTGCCCTGGCTATCTCCAGGGAAAGATAATAAATATTCAAAAACCTATTGTGTTTTTTAAAAACAGCATAAACGGGGGTCACACTGCACCCATCTCTTCCACATACCTTGAGCTTTGTATGTTACTAAAGTAAACCTGAGTGCATCTGTCTCCACATCCTGGAATCCCATTAGGGTAATCTTTCTTCTGTCCTGCTATTGCATGTTTTAACTCCTTGGGGTCTAGCCTTCATATTCCCATGTGTTAACCTGTCATGAAGACCCTGGCAATAGTACAAACATACACATTTAACTTTGCTGGCTGATTATTTCTAATAAGTATCACCACAAGACATGGTCCATCTACTTGAATCAGCATGAAGTGATAATATTGAACAGAAATTTTTTGGAGGTAGCATTTGCATCCCCCGGTTTCCTGAACTGGGAGCTTGCAAACTGCTTCTGTCCCCCCTGAAGTAGGGGCTTGGGAACTGTAATTTTAGAAATTTGCAGGCTATGAAGCTAAAAAAAGAACTGAGTTATGCTTCAAAATGAGGATGATGCTTCCCACAATGCAATTCTAGTACAATTTTGCACTGGGTTGTCCAGCATTAATTTAGAGTGACAAAAGGACTTACATTGCAAGATTGGGGTGAATTTGTTCATTTGGTCTTCTTCTTCAGCCCTACAGTATTCTAACCATGTTACTGATTAGATGCAAGATTGGGGTGAATTTGTTCATTTGTCCTCTTCTTCAGCCCTACAGTATTCTAACCATGTTACTGATTAGATGCAAGATTGGGGTGAATTTGTTCATTTGGTCCTCTTCTTCAGCCCTACCAGTATTCTAACCATGTTACTGATTAGATGCAAGATTGGGGTGAATTTGTTCATTTGGGTTCCTATCTTCAGCCTACCCAGTATTCTAACCCATTGTGCTGATTAGATGCAGATTGAGGATGGGAATTTGTTCATTTGGTCCTCTTTTCAGCCCGACCAAGTTATTCTAACCATGTTGCTGATTAGAGCAGATTGGGGTGAATTGTTTTCATTTGGTCTTATCTTCGCCCTACCAGTAATCTAAACCATGTTGCTGATTAGATGCAAGATTGGGGTGAATTCTGTTCATTTGGCCTCTTCTAGCCCTACATCAGTGTGAATCTAACCATGTTACTGATAGAGGCAGATTGGGGTGATTTGTTCATTGGTCTTCTTCTTCAGCCCTAACCGTATTCCTAACCATGTTGCTGATTAGATGCAAGATTGGGGTGAATTTGTTCATTTGGTCCTCTTCTTCAGCCTACCAGTAAGTTAACAATGTTACTGATTAGATGCAAGATTGGGGTGAATTGTTCATTTGGTCATTTCTTCAGCCCTACCAGATTCTAACATGTGCTTGATTAGATGCAAGATTGGGGTGAATTTGTTCATTTGGTCCTTCTCAGCACCTCCAAGTATTCTAACCATGTTACTGATTAGATGCAAGATTGGGGTGAATTGTTCATTTGGTCTTCTCTCCAGCCTCTACAGTAGCTAATCTAACCATGTTGTGATTAGATGCAAGTTGGGGTGAATTGTTCATTTGGTCCTCTTCTTCAGCCACTACAAGCTATTCTAACCATGTTGTGATTAGATGCCAAGAAGGGGGGTGGTTGAATATTCAAAAACACATTAGTTTTATAAATCATTTAACTTGAAGCCTGATTTCACCTATTCCAATGTGATGAAAATTGCATGTCCCTTCTGAGAAGTGGATGCCCCAAAATACCTATTTTAGCACCCTAAAAGAGAAAAGGGTCCAACCAGTGACCCAGGTCAAACCTGTCCGCCATTACTCTTCCCAATTCCGTTTGGTCAGAGACCACACGGACGCATGCAACATATCAGGTTGTGGGGCGGGCCTGGAAGGCGGGGAAGTTCAATTGGAAAGGAAATTCAGCTTCAGTTAAATGTTTATAAAAACATTAAGTGTTTTTGAAGAAATCATTACACTGAAATGATTCCTTAAACCAATGTTGACTGAAATCTAGAATTACACTAGTGAATGATATTCACTCATACACCAGGACGACTCACTCAGTCAGAGGTGGAAAATGAATTTAGGAGAGCAGCCATAGGATGCAGTCCAAAGGTCGACCAAAAACGCCAGGTCGAAAACCACACATGGCATCGAGATACCTAAAAGTCAGGAAGCCCAAGAACTCACCTAGACAGTGGAGTAACCAGGGGGTGAGTGAATAGGACCTTAGACTTAATAATGTGTTTAAATGACCTGGCCAAAGTTTTTGTGGGTGGCCAGAGCAGGAATCCCGCAGAGAAAACCCAAGCCCGTAAGAATAGGCGAGAGGAAGAGCTATGAAGGAGATGGAAGTGCGTACGTAGGCCTGGACAAAGGGCCCGAAGCACCCAGCGGCAAAGGCGGAGAACACGGCCTCACAGCCTTGCGAACAACTGAGGGTCCGGGAGGGAAACCAGAGGAGCGCAAGGCGGACCTGCGTAAGACGCGGGGCAAGAAGCACTAAAACCCAAAAAAAGGAGGAGGGGCCGCCATAGAGAGGGGGGGGTACATCAGAACACGCACAGATGAACCCACGGGGAGGGACCCGGGGGAGATAAAGGTGAGAGACTGAAGAAGGCTAAAGGCCCCAGCCCCGTGGAGGCTGAGAGAAAAAGTTCTGGTTTATGCACTGATCCAGAAGAAAAGGCTACAAGGAGAAGGAAATCTCGGAGCTAATCCAGCCGGGGGAAAAGGGCCGAAAGAGTGATAAAGTCGAGGACTAGAGCGACGCAGCACCCAAAGCGATTGGGGGCTCCGCCAAGAAGAAACTGCCGATTAGAACTCCGCTTCCACATGAGGGGGGAACTAGCTTCGGGTCAGAAACGGACGACTTGCAGGAGTCAATGGAACGAACCACCGTCACCGAAGACGAAACCGAACCAAACCTAGGCTGTGGTAGGCTGAGCTAGTCGACCGAAGATCCAAACAACGGACACTCGGAGACAGCTAACAAAACCTCAAGATAAGCGAAAAAGTCCCACCTCAGACTATCACAACCAGGAGAGGGACGATTCGGGACTCGACTCTGATGTAGACAGAACCACCGAGAAGAACGAGGCAGACTCCGCTAATACCGGGAGCAGAGGACCAGAATGGGCAACGGAAAGAGCAGTCAAAGGCCAGATTAATAATAAAACTAGCACTCCCCAGATCGGGCCAGAGTCAATCCTGGCCCGAAAGGTCGACAAAGTGGGCAAACAGGGAAGTCTACCAGAGGGGAGAACCAGAGGTTAGCTCTGCAGCAACCACGAGTCGGCCCGAGAGGCGACCCGAGCTGAGAGCTCACTAACTGCTCAGGGAAGCCCGAGCAGAAGCCTGACCTAGTGGGAATGTAAGCAGGAGAGAAGGTGCAAAGTCGTAGAAGGACAGAATGGTCCTAACATGAGGAACTTCCGGGCCGAACGACTAATCGGTATCGAGGAGGCAAAAAAGTAGCTGCGTAGCCGAACTATGGCTACGGGCATGATGATGCCACCAGAAGAGGTCCGAGACAGCACAGCCGCTTCGACACAATATCTCCGATGAGAAGAAAGTGAAGAGAGCCACCGGAGGGTGCTATTCCGAACGGGCGAGATACCGAAAGAAGGATCACCAACGCCTCCAGAAAAGGGAGAACCAAATCGTCAACCAAACTCGAGACGTTAGACATGGGAGAATGACTCACAACGGGGGTTTACGCCCAGAGACATTCCCACCCGGTGGAGCGAGCAGCTCCCAACCGCTTTAGAGATCAGGTCACAGACTTAGAGAGGGCATAAAAATCTCCCAGTCGGAAGGGGCAGACCACCCTGTCAAGGGCGCCAGGTCGTAAGACAGGAGCCAGAGCAACGAACGTGCCCCCAGGACCCGAGGGTACTAAGGGGGAGCACAAGATCCAGTCGCACAAGATCCAGTCGCCAAGGCACGGCGGGAAGACAGACAGACAAGCCAACCTGCCAAGAAAATGAGAAAGCGCCGTGCCGGCGAGTGTCGGAGAACCAGACCACCAAACAGGGAATACCCAGTCAGGGGGATCCCACTAGGCAGCACGTTGAGAAAGAAGGCGATGGCAAAGAAAAACCCGCAAGTGAAGACATCGAACAACGGGAGCCTGAAAAACCGTGGAGGGGAGGGGGGAACCCCTAAGGACAGACACGACGACTTGGGAGGAACACCCGGCCTGAAGCCCGGGAAAACCGCGGGCGAGGCCCGGAAGAGCCCATTGCTAGGCCGGAACAAGGCCCGACGCTAAGCCCGCTTAAAACGGACCCAAAAAGGAGGCACCGGCGAGATGACCCAAAAACCGTGTCCAGGGCCCCCGAGGGAGACAGCGGACCAGGCTAGGCAGCCGGGAGCCAAAGGACTGTGCGAGAACTGTCAAACCAGCCCTAACTCCCGAGCAAACGGGAGAGAAGAAGGGAGACACGGTCAAAGACACCGACCCAACAGGTGGGCAGTGTCCAGGCAAAAGTCGAAGACCTCAAGGGCTAGCCCCAAGGGGCGGGGAGTAAGGCCTGGGGCACAGGTAAGGTTAGACAACAGAGCCCAACCCAGCGCCGCAGGAACAAAAACAGCGCCCCCGGAAGGGTGCGAGGGATCCACATGGGTGGGAAGCCAGAGCCCAATAAGGGAACAGAGCTGTCAGCGTCAAGACGGATGACCAAAGCCCTGAGGGACCGGCAAGAGAAGGCTAGGCCCCGAGGGCACCGAGGGCACCAGCCGGCAAGGAGGCCGAGGTCTCGCGCCAGCACGAGGACAGAGGCAAGGGAGAAAAGCCAAGGCGCGATGGTCAGGTTCCCCGTACGGGTGTAAGGCCAAGGGCGAAGGACATAAAGCCCTACCCCAGGCCTAGGCAACCAGTGAAGCCCCCCCTGGAGGGGCCACGCCAGGGACCGGCATAGGCAAGGCTCATAAACCCGAAGGGGGCAAGGTACTACACAGCAGCAGGGCAGCAGCCCTAGTACCAGGCGAGGCCCGACAAGGTCCGCCAAAAGCTGAGTGGAAAAAAGAACCAGGGCCAGTACTCCGAATGGAGATGAGGGTCTAAGTCGAGTCGCAAAAGCTAGGCATGAAAGCCCCCCGGCATAGGCCAAGGCGAAAAGTCAAAGGACCGCCAAGACTAACGGCCACGACCTCCCAAGGAGTCGGGGGCCTAAGACACAAAGACCAGTATCACACCAACGCTTGATAACATGGTCTAGACCCCAAGGGGGAACAGAGCCTACGCCAGACAGCAACTGTCATAGGCCCGACTCGAAAGCGGCGCTAGGCCCAGTTGATCCCCAGGAGGGGAGCCGCGAAGTGCATCATAGCCAGAGTCCCAAGTTCCCCAGGGAGGGGCAGCGGACCAGGCTAGGTAGCAGAAGGCTGAAAGCCAGAGCTAGAGCAGGACTGCCAAGGCCTATAATGGCCAGCGCCTAACTGGCAAGAGACAGAGGCCTCAAGTCCCAGATGGTGCACACGGAACAGGGCCCGGACTAGCACCAAGAAGGAGCTAGGCTACCAGGGCAGCAAATAGTCAGCCGCCAACAGAGGCAACGACGGAAGCGCCGGCGACCCAGAGCTGAAAAGCACAGGGAGGGTAGGCAGACAGGCCAAGGATACCCAAGATCCAAAGGGAGCCGAGCAGCGGAAAGCACCCACCAGCGGAGCGGGGGCAGAGTGCACAAGGTAAGGTCTGGGCCCGACGAGCTGCAAGCTAAGCACGGCGGATGCGCCCCATATGCCCAGGCCGCGGGGTAGGCCCGCCACAGGCAGGGCAGGAGCACCCCCAAGGGGGGGACCCTGCATGCAGAAGCTAGCGCAACGTCGGGGAATAGACGCCGGTAAACCCCGGGACTCCACAAGGCTGAGAGGGATCCCACCCAAGGCCAGGCAACAAGCCAGCCAGGGGGGAAGCCACTGAAGCTAGGCTGCCCCGTAGGGGAGCCCCCCCAAAGAGCAGACTTGGGTAGACACGAGAGAACCGCGAGGACCTGCAGGCATCCCGAGGGGAATTTTGTTATTTTTGTTTTTGGGGGGGGGGGGGGCCCGATAGCCAAGGCGACGCGACCATACCTTCGCAAGGGAGGGACAGGCTCGCGGGCGCCGTGCGTTGAATCAACCCAGGGAAGGCGGACAACAACACCCGAGCAACCGCGCCGAAGAGGGGACCAGTTCGCTTGGTTAAGCCAGGAAATCAACGCCAACGACGCGGACTAAATATAAACGGCCACAGCAGCGCACCTGTGGGAAGGGAGGGCGCAGCAAAGAGGATTGAGTGTGAACAATAAAACCCAAAGCAGATCACCTCCGAGGGTGAGACGCATTTAAAAGGAAGGAGTACTCCACGTCCGAAGGCAGGGAGAACAGCCCCTAGAGGTCCCGGAGCCACGAGTTATACAACCTGCGAGAGACTTATAGCGACATAGGCGACGCACGGCATGCAGCGCGCCCTGACGAGGGCAGCTGCAGCCTTCTGCACCGAGCCCCCGCGGCGGCAAGCCCCCGGAGGCTCTGCCCCAACGAGGGCGCTGAGAACGGAAAAAACACCCACGGGGGGTACCGTAACGGCGGAACCGTTAGCGGGAACTAGCAGACGTTCGGACGAAACACACCAGTAAACCGCACACGGACCCCGCGTGAGCGGGGGGACCAAAATGCGAAGCGCTGCCCGCCCCACCTAGCAGTGAAAAGGCATGGTGAAGCATGCACGCACGGAGCCACGATTAACCCCGGGGGGCTAGCAGGCTAGCCATTGCAGGGTGTTGCCGAACGGCTGAAAACGTAGCGGGAACCAGGGCTGGGCGAACCGCACCAGTAGTAACCGCGCACGGTACCCGCGTGAGCGGGGACCCACCCCAACCGGCGAAGCGTTTAGCGCCCCACAAGCCAGTTAAACGGCATGGTGAAGCATGCAGCACGAGTCAGATTGATACCGCGTGGCTAGCCATGCGAGGAGCAGTGAGCATAACCGAACACGCCCAATCCCACAGAGAGAGAGCAGAGCAGACCACGCTAGCCTGCAATGATAAAGCAACGAGCTAAATCAGGGAGCCAGAGCCAGCCGCGTGCTAGCCCGGCAAGCACCCGAGGGAAGCCAGCCAAATAGCCCGCTATGGAGCAACCGAGGCTGCCAACCGGAATGTCTGCATGCCGCCAAAATCCCCCAAAAAAGGCAGAGCAGACCGCGCTAGACTGCACCGGAGCAGCCCCGAGGGCGGAACCAGGCGAGCCAGCGGCCGTTAGCGAGGTAGATGGGCGAAACTCCCAAGAGAGAAATGCCCTACTTAACACGTCATGAAGTAGCAGAAGCTACAACATCTTTAGGTACTCCCAAAGCAGCGGGGCCGCCTTGGAAGAACCTGGACCGGGCCCGACACCCACCCCCCCCCTTTCCCTTAGCGAAACATAAAAAGGGAAACTGTTGTTCAAATGGCAAACCATGAAAAGAGAAAGGCCACCGAAAAAGAACAAGCACCAAAGGGAGCGACAGACAGCGGAAGCAAGAACCGTAATGAACGCAACGGCAAAACAGAGGGTCGCGGGGCTGGCAAGCGCAACACCAAAAGACGTGAAAAAGGGGGTGACGTGAGCCCGATGGGCGTGCGTGCCGGAACGAAAACGAGCGATGAAATGAACAAAACAAAGGCGTGGCGCGGTAAGACCCGGCCCGCCAATGCAGAGACAAAGATACCGTCGCGGTAACAAAGTCACACACAGTAAAGAATTTTCCAAAGTCAGTTTTCACATCTTTTATTAAAATACAACAAGCATAAGAATAAAATAATAGACACCTCACCCACTTAACTGTTCTTATTTGATAGTATGGCACTACAAGAAACAAACAGGCTCACAAAAAGCCAGGCATACCAAAAGCATGCAACACGATCCGGACATTGCTTCCTTTGTTTACCTTTTTTCTCCCGCTACACACACAGATCACATGACGAAGTCGGCGGCAAAAAAAGGATCACAATCAAAGCTCCTCCGACCGGGCATACAAGTCGCTGTTTATTCCGTCCACATAGAGGCGTTATAATCCATTATATATCCCAGTATATATCCGATAGTATTGGTATAGTGTAGGAGTTTCGATTGAGACGACAACGTCCAGTAATCAATATCCTCCGATAATTTTGGCTGGCTCTAACCGAGCTTCTATGTACAAGCGTCCGTTTGGTATGGCTGCCAACGGAATTGAGGAACTATGGCTGACAGGGTGTGACCTGGTGTCACTGGTTTGAGACCATTTTCCTCTTTTAGGGGTGCTAAAATAGGTATTTTGGGGCATTCCACTTCTCAGAAGGGAAATGCATATATTTTCTTCAACATTGGTGTAAGGAAATCAGTTCAGTGTGAAGTATTTTTTGTTCATTGGTCCTTCTTCAGCCGCTACCAGTATCTAAAACCATTTGCTGAATTGGGGGATGTCAATATTGGGGTGAATTTGGTTCCTTTGGTCCTCTTGCTTTTCCCCCACCAAGGGGTATTCTCACCATGGTTTGCTGATTAGATGCAAGATGGGGGTGAGTTTTCATTTGGTCCTCTTCTTTCTTCAGCCCTACCAAGTCTATCTAAACCCTTTTGCTGATTGGCTCAAAAAATCTCATGAGTTCCATTTTGTCCAATACAGCAGGTAGTGCTCATGGGGGTTAAATGATGATCACAGAGATACACTTGAAAACCACCCTATCACACCCCTTAATCATTAGTATTTGTAATTACTCGAATACTGTAGTACTCGCATTGTTTCCTGATTATTTTTCCTGTAGCCAATCTTATCTCACCTGTAATGATATGCCATGTATAACCTCCAGTGGATTTCGATCACGTTACCGAGGGATGCTCATCTTAAGTCCATGGCATCATGTAAATAGAGTTGTAAAAAAAAAAAATATATCTGTGTGAAAAGGAAACCTAAAAAGTATGAAGAATTTTGTCTATGTAAAAAATAAAGATTTCTTGTCTATTGCACAATGAGTTTAGTGCAGTAACTTAAGTAACAATCACTGACGTCCAAAGAGGCCCTGCTGCATACACATACGTTCAAAGTATAAACAAAAATACAAAATACAGATATATAAGAGTAAAGATACAGAAAAGTACTATATGAAATCATCATTTTTACAAACATCATATAGACAATGTTATTATATTAGGTAAAAACTAGAATTTTGCAGTTCTCGGCTTTCACGCTCACTACATTTAAAGAATATAAGCTGTGGGCCGCCCAGCCTATCTTACAACTTGACCTCACATGAACTTTGACCTTGGCACATGACCTTTGACCTCATCAGCATATGAGGGATCCCATGTTGCACCTATGATACAAGTTTGAACTTCAACTTTTCAATTGAGGTCAATTTGAAAAAAACTTAACATTTTAGTGACACATACATACATACATACACACACACACACACACACACACACATACATACACACGTACAGCGGATTGCTAAGTGGTCCTGCGAGTTATGCTGGCGGCCCACAAAAAAATCAATAATTTGTCATCAGGAAAAAACACATGCACACTGAGGTAAGTGAAATTGGATCCTGGTGGTGTGTGTGGGTGATGAATATTCATATAATCATGATATTTCATTGGTTGATTCCTATTACAAATGCTATTTCTCTAGGGAACTAGATCAGACTGTTACCCTACAACCTCATCCCCAGAGTAACAATGTGGTGTAATAAAACAAATACTACATGGTTTATATCAGGGAATATAGGGCACACCATTTTCCCTTGGTACTGGCTACGGGCCTATCACCCAAACCCGAAGGTGATAGCCAGTACCAAGGGAAAATAGTGTGCTCTATTTCCCCTCTAACCATGTAGTATTTGTATACTGTACTTACTTCATTGAATGGAAGTTTATCAGTGAGCTTGAGGCCCATTAGCACCATTCTAGCCACCCAGAAAAACAAGATGTCTCGTCCTGTCTCCATCAGGGTACAGGGGTAATACTGCTTCAAATCTGCTGTCTTTTAGAGGTAACAAAATTGACTGGTTAACTTCAAAATAAACCTGTCTTAATACTTTTGATTAAATGCTCTATCAGTGATTTGCTATATCGGAAAATAAAAAAAAATCATAAAAAAGTATAGGTATCCTAACATATCCTACAAGTGATAAAACCAAAAGCAACCTAATGAGGACTAAATCGGACTTTTTAGTCATTATTGTCTGTACAGACACTTATTACTGCATGTTAATTGAATTGAATGGGATTAATAATCCTTGATTGCTGCTGTTTTCTGCCTTTTCTGTCAATTTTCCAGTTGGGAAAAATAACTTATACAAATTCTACAGACTTATCCTTCAATTAAAACCTATTTATGCAAATTACAAATATTTTTACTCTTTAGGGTAGATAACTAATAGTGTCTTTAACTAAAGTAATTAGACTTTCCAATAATCCGATTTCAACTTCAAGTCATGAAATGGTCTATTACCTGGTTAGGCCAGCCATGTGCAGCAAATGGGAAAAGAGCTGAAGAGAACCAGGTGTCCAAGACATCCTCATCTGAAAAGAACACATGATATAAATTCCCTGAATATTGTGAACTAGGAAATTTTGTGACTTTTAATGCATTATTTCACCATGCAAATCATTTGTACATGTACTGCCTTTCTCATTTTTCTTTAAAAGTTAAAAAAAATAAATAAAGTCTATCTGAAAAATTCAGTGTATCACAATTCAAATAAGACTGTCTACTCATCCACGTCACTTGCTTTGTTTAACCTTTATCATCGGCCCTCGTTAAGCTCATGATATACTAGCTGTCGCAGCATGTGACTGTAAAATCGCTGGTGATAAAACGGTTCCAGCGTTTTATCAATCACTTCCAGCATCAATATCGCTAGAAGCGTCAGAGCGATTGCACTGAATTGAAGTCAACTGACTTGCGTCAAGTTGCTTGGGCATGCTAGCGATTAGATATCGGCAGTTGCTTTTCCAATCAGTGACGGAAGTGATGTCATAAAAAAAACGCTATGCTCCTTGCAATTGTTTAATATATCATGGGCATTACACTGTGACACTTGGCAATGCCCAACAGTGTGTGTACTTTTTAACAACTTAGAATCTTATTTTTCATTGGAGGTGAAAACAACTTTGATTACACTGCTTTTTGGCAGCCTCTTAGGCCATTTCTATGGATTGTTTCTGACTTATAAGTGAAATGAATAGGAATTCCAAAAGCAAATGTTATTTCCTAACTACCGGTTACTATTTCAGTCCTCCCCCGCTCATTACTTCAGGGAAAAACATGGACACATATTTTTTGTCATTGAAACACAGTGTACGATGGAATCAGTACCACCTCAAATGGCACCTCAATGGCTCGTGATATCATCGTAGATGCCCTATTCTGTGCTTAATCTGAGCATTTTGTGATTCAGCGGATCCCCCCCATCTATGGCAGCCAGGTGAGTGGTTGCATATGAAAAACGGATTGGTTATACTTGTCGTGTATGTTATTCGTAGCTATAAACTACTCTCATTGTGGTATCTTACCTTGCGTCAAGGTCCAATCATGGTCTTCACTTATCTGTAATCTTTCTGATGCTTTCCTTTCCGTCCTAGCCCCTCACCCTCACTGTGAGCACTGACCCCCACCCATAACTTGTTTTCCTACTTCCTGTGAAAATAAGTGAAGGGAACCTAATTCAATTCTTTTATTAATTATTAAAATCGTTCATAAATAGCAACCAACATTCTCAGATTCCTTTGTGGTGCCAAGGTGGCCAACCCAATCTCAGAAGTTAATTCTTGAGAGGCAAAAGGCATTATCTTTCTTGAAGTGTTCTCTGCTTTTCCTCTCCCTCTCCCCCCCCCCCCCAGAAAAAAACCCTTTCTGACTTTGAACTGGGTTGGAATTTCAGTTTTCCAATTCTTATTTCCATATTTTTCCCACAATTGGTCCCAGTACATTTTTTTTTGGCAGAGATTATCAATCTGAGATTAGATTAATCTGAGATTAGTTTAAAATCTGAGATCATATTCAGCACACATGATTATATTCGAAAGGGACACTAAACTTTAGTCCCTGGGTTTTAAAGGTGAAGGAGAGATTTCAACATAATCAGTGTCCCTAAAAAAAAAAATAGCAAGTTCTGATTTTTGCTCTGAAGTAAAGCTTCCCATCAAAATTATCCCCATCTGAAAGGATTAAGCTGAGAAATGTTTCTTTGCTACAAAAATTGTGCAATTCCTAATTTCGTATAGGAGCAAATACAAAATTCAGCCTATGTTTTACATTGAAATATAAGCAAATCAAAATCACCTTTTTTCTCTCCTTTAAGACATTTCTGTAGCATAATACAAGGTAAGCAATCTATTAAGTGTCTAATCTATTTGAAATTACTATTATGACACAATATTTGGGTGCCTCAAAAACTTTCGTTGCACCTTTAAAATCAGTTAATCCTACATGAATGGACTTCTTTCTTTCAACATAGTCTAAGGTGAGAAAATTCCTTGGAGGCTCCCATGAGGAATTTTCTCAAGTTTAGAAACAGTATCATCACCACTGGATCTCTTAATGTAACTATAAGTACATTTTGTTCTCAAATTCAGTACCAATAAGAAAGGTTGAACTACACGGCCGTTTTCTTACTCAAGTGGTAGCCTATACGGCAGTTACACCATGTCTACAGCGGCAGCTACTGCACAGTACACATTGGGCTAATTGCGAGGCAGTAGCTGCAAGATAGGGCTTACAAAGTACACAGTTATTAGGTATACAATGATGTGGCTACTCTGCTGTACCTACCCCAATGGCTACCCTGTAATTTCCCACTAGGTGGATAGAAGGTGGATGTTGTGCAGACAGTACCGGAGTAGACACACAGCTACCACGTACCTACTCCGCGGTTACCACGACGCCATTTTGAGAGTGGGTGAAAATTTCATGAAATTAGGGCGCTATACACTTGTTCTCTGTTTAGCATTTTTTGAACGTTTTTTAGGAAAATCATTACGAAATTCAAATCGGGCATCATCAAAAACCCCCATATACCCGCACATGTAATAAAAAATGCAAAATATCTAAAAACAAAATTGGCCATGAGAATTGGCGCTGAGAGCCGGTGTAACCACGTAGCTACTCCACCACGGGGGAGACAGCCACTGTGTGTACACTATCCGTCTATGCGGCAAAAATACACGGAATCCTGGCCGGCGAGTGTACGTCTAGTGGGTAGGTAATCCATGTCTACTCGGTGGTAGCTGTGTGGTAACTACCATGAAGAAATTGGCCGTGTAGTCAAAGTCCTACATGTCTATTGGACAGAGTACTGGTTCAGTCTGATTGGAGAGGGTTAGTATAGCTACAAACCTGATTAATATAACTGAAAGTGGGTTAATCTGAATTGCCTTTATCCTATAAGATCAAGATGATTTCTTTTAAAACTGTCTTGAATTGTAAAGATAATCATTACAAATATCCTTCATCCTTTAAATTTGAAGGCCATTTGAATTAGAGAGTATTAGATTTACATAATATAGTGGCATATACCATGCACATGATGTAAATTTAAGGTCACCTATGTTTTCATATAAAAATCCCACTTTTGAAAGGCACTGTGCATAATATATATGCACATATAGTCATACCTATAAATCTGATGATCCCTAATAATGACAAATTAAGCTACAAATCAATATAAAATGGGGTGTATGCTTTAACATAACTTTAAAAAAATGCAAATTAATAATCTTTCAAGCAAGTGCAACTAAGAGGTTAATTAGCTAAACAAACTTACAGGAGCAATACCACAGGGTGCTGGATTTGTTACAGAAGAGTTATTGCAGATGTGTTGAGACTTCTACAAAAAAGCAGGTGCATGCACAAGAAGTACTTCACTCACAAAGCGAGTTCACGTATCCCCGAATGGTGGGTTCATACTTCATTCGACATGGGGGCAGTCTATCAACACGTAGCGCAAGATTCCAGATCTGATGCGCATCACCGAGATCCAGATCACAGATCCAGATCATGGGAGACTGTTTAAGAACTCTACACAGCGCAGTGAGTGCGAAAGTACAGCGCCTTTTCGAAGCGTAAGGTGAACATAATGCTACGCGTAACCTTGGTGATCGAGGAATACGCGCTTAAAGTGGAGCGACACTAACCAAGCTTGTACACACCATGTACGCGTTGCAGATCTGGATCAAGTTTGGCTGTTGCCCGTGTAGACGCAAACTGGATACGAGATCTGGAACCGATCTGGATCTGCGCTGCCGTGTAGATTGCCCTATTGTCAACACTAGCCTTTTTGTACATGCTTTTTATGCAACACATATGTTAATGCATCAAGTGTGCAAAGCGTGTTTGAAAGGCTAGCATCGACAGACATCTGCTGATGAAGTAGGAACCCACCTTAAGGGGTGTCTTCAAAACTCAATCATTGGTTGACTGGCAGTTCATGTGACTGAATAATATTCTTTGCTTAGAACATATGGACTGCCTCCAACCAGAAAGAACCAAACAGAATATGTAAACCTTTCTTTTGGATGTAACTACCACACTACAGGGGCGGCGCCAGAGTAAAATCATAGGAGGGGCGAAACATCATAGGGGGGGGGGGCAAAACAGTACAAAATGAACTCATTTTGGTTAAAAAACCCTAATTTTTGCGCAAAAACCTGTTTTTCCTAAATTTGGAAAATCTCAGGGGGGCCACCCCCCTGGCGCCGCCCCTGCCACACTAAATGAATCAAACATATAAAATAACAATTCAGTGCATGAAAATAAGTGAGAGAGCAAGTGGTTGATTGATTGATTGATTGATTGATTGATTGATTGATTGATTGATTGATTGATTGAGTGAGTGAGTGAGTGAGTGAGTGAGTGTGAGTAGGTGGACAACCCACAGGAGAGAGAGGGAGGGCAGGACAGTAAGGGAGAGAAAGAGAAATGGCATAATGGACAGAAAGGAAAGAAAAATGGGGAAGAGATGGGTGAAAAAAAAATAGTGTGGGAGGGAAAGAGGGAGGCAGGAGGGACAAAAGGGAAGAAGGGAGTAAAAGTGGGAGCATGGAAAGGAGTGAGTGAACCAATCCAATTCCAAAAAGAGGATAGGGACATTTATCATTTAGTAGACATGAATGGTGAATGCTGATTGGTTAATGTCCCAATTAATATTTTCTTGTATTAACAGAGTAATTTTTCATTACTCACTGGATATGAGCCCGTATTACATAATGCTTACACCAAATATCAAGTCCCTACTTTACATGCATTAAAATCTACAGATGTAATGGTCTTGCACATCTGTGGAAGAGACTGTTTTGATCCAGCTCCATCTGAAGAGCACAATCCAACATGGCCTCTTTTCTTCAACCAATTGGAGTGACTGATGCTGGCAATCCCAACAGATTTTTACTGATACATTTTCCCCAGAGACGATTTCAATCTTCCCAACAATGCATTGCTTCCAACTGGAGGTTTTTTTGTAGTTACTGATGTGAATCGTTAAGTGATGAAACATGGCTACATTGACAGTACTGAGTCACCAACTTGCATTTTAAGAGCGTTTCATCTTTAACGGTCCACATGGCAACCTGTACAAAACTTCCAATGGAAGCAAATGCATTGTGGGAAGCTACTGGTATCTTCTCTTCGATTTTCCCTATGTTCTTCTGTACAAAAATTTTTTAAAGTTTCCCTGTGTTTTGGAGGACTAGTGACCTATGTAATGTCTTTCAAAGAGGTAGTTAGGGCTTTTCCCTAGCTACAGTGCAATGCTACCTGCAGGATTCAACTCTCACTGACTCTGTGCATAGGCAAGACTACAAGTACTGAATCACTGTGGCCATGGCGTCTTGGTCTAGGACTGTCATGTTGGGAATTGGGGAAATTATATGTTCAGAACACTGAGACTGAGTTTATGTTAGCTGTGCATTTAGTGAACTTTTTGATTTGTACAACATAGGCCTCAGGCTCAGCTAGGCCTCTAGAAACAGGCCCTCTAGGGTTGGGGTCACTGAGGCCTTGCTCTGGATTCTGTATTTACTTTAAAAGTAGTGTAGCTGTTCTAATCCAGATTTAAATAAAAATTTTATATCTATTTTAGGCTTACCACTATGAGGGCGAGGTTGCCGCGCGGTCGAAGGCGCTGACCCGTCGGCAGAGTATAAGAATGATCGCGCGCCGGGATCGAGCCCCGCAAGAGTCAAGTTTCTTACTTGGTCATACTCAAATAGTAACTATAAGGTCGGAAATTACACAATTGCACAGCAAGATGTGATTATGGAGAATTTCTCCTCGCTCCCACCCCATTGCGTAAAATGTGCAGGTGTATGCAAGGGGTCCCGGCCGCCCTCATGGTTCGGAGAGTCCCATGTAAAGCTTTTGGTCCTGTGTCAGGGGAGTACTTCCTGAACACGTAAAAAAGTTGCAGACCTTATCGAAAAGAGTAGGGGACCATCCCTGGTCTGTTACCCCCTGCCCATCACTCAGGTACCATGGCCCCTTCCAACCCGCACTATGCCAGCGTGGAAGGGTAGGCCGAAATCCCAGCATGAAACATGTTGAAGGCCTTAGTTCCAGCAGCTGGGACTGACAAAAGGCTGAATATGATGATGATTGGCTTACCACTCAATGTCTACTACATGATAATTTTGTACCCCTGTTTTTCTCACGCAATACGGAAAAATATCTATGGTTGTTTCCAATATCACATTCGGCTATAGCCTCATGTGATATTGGAAACAAACATAGTCATTTTTTGGTATTGCGTGAACAAACAGGGATACTAATATCTTGCAACAGGGCTAAAAAGGGATACTATGCACAGTGTAGCATATAAACTGTATCATCCCAATGTATACAATTACAAAGGTTGGTATCTTTAATGGCTTGAGAAAAATTGCAACACAACACTGGCTAAAGTTAAAGCTTAGATTTTAAGACTCCTGAATAATTTTTATTACCCTACAATCATGGTAAATATCCACATTTTTATATGAATCTCTTAAGCTGACTTCATCCTAAATTTTCAGTTACATCCTCAGATTTGTTTTGCTACTAAATTAGCTATCAGTAATATTCCAAACTTTTATTACTTTTTGTACTTCAAAAAATAGCTCTGCATTTTTCTGGAATTAAGAGTACATGTATGCATCTTAGACCTTTTTAATAGCACACCAAAAGCAATTACTGATTGTAAACTTTATTCCATTAAACTCATCAGAAGTTGCTTAAACCACCATATAAGCAGAACTCACCACATCTGCACTGGTGTCCCCTTTAGGTAAACTATCATCCTTGATGGTCACAAAGTATGCTGGGATACGGTGTCCCCACCACAGCTGACGAGAGATGCACCAGTCTCTGCAGAATAAAATATGACACATCGTAATGACACTGCGTTATGACACTTACTTCAGTGCTGAAGGATGCTATATCAAGAGCTTTTCAGCATCACATCCAGATCCAGACTAAAAAAATAGCATGCACTATAATGAATTTATGATTATACTCACACTACATTAGGAATGTTACTTTTGCTTCCACCATGGTTAACAAATTATCATGAACTAATCATGAAGAACTAATCATTAGTGGAATTATGACACATATAAGTTGCAAAACCTATAATGAATAGTTAAGAACCTCTTTGGTCAAAGAACCACATAATTATGTGGGTCATTGGACCAAAAAAGGTTCTAAACTATTATTGGATGGTTCTATGCTAATCTGAGATGGCTTGTAGAAGAACCTAGAAGACTATCTCCGGTCAGCTGCCAATTGTGAGAAAATATTATGGTTTGAATTTGAAGTAATTCAATACTGTGTGTGAACCGAGTCTCTCTACCACATCTCCTACTTTTTGGCAGGAAAATCATTACTTTGACTGCTCAGGAGAAGTCTATACTTCAACATGAACATAACATATCACAACATAAGGGCTAAAGTGGTAAATTTTTTTGCTTCTTCTATCGAAACAACTTGATTGATTTCACTCAAAATTTGTAATCGGATATTTTTGGCCATTTTGGTGACCGCTTCCACTTGAGGGAGAAAAAGTCTCATGAAAAATCAGACCACAATTGGGTCACATACCTTTAATGCATGCATTACATAATTTGGAAGTCTTGATTAAAATAAATTGCTTCCCTTAGTCCTTACTGGATATCACTGAGCCAATGGTTCCATGTCTTGATCCACATCTCAGGTTTGATCTTGAGATCACCCGTCTCTACTGCCCTCATTGCTTGCCTGGCTAAGGATTGACAGCTCACGTACCACTGAGGCTTAAGGAGGGGCTCCACAATATCTCCTGATCGACTGGAAAATTACAAAATAAAAATTAACTTAAGAGTCTCCTGACCTTGTTGAGAGGCGGGAAAACTAATAAGATGAAGCAACTGTACAAATACATATACTGTATCCATGATATTTTTTATTAGATGCTTGTCTTTATTTTAACTCACCTTTGTTTTATGTATTTTAAATTTGAATTTATAGAGAGTCACTTTTAAAAAATCAATCTAAAAATTTACCATGTTAAGCTTTAATTTTGATTTACATCGAGTCTTCTTCTTTGCATACCCACAAGTCATTGGTAATGGCTTGTGGTGGTGTCAAGATTTATTCAGCTGAGTAAGCCGTGTGTATCCATGATACAGACGCTCCTAAAATGGCCCATTTTAGGCTGGGGTGGATTGGGAACAGTCAGGGTTTTTCACCCTACTCTTTATTCGAAACCGGCTGCGATATACATGTAAAGTTGTGACCTGTTGTACACGGGACCGACAGCTTAACATCCCCCTGATTCATTTGCCAATTCCAAGTGAACCATGGAGGAGAGCAGTATTCTGTTTTTAATCAATAGCTGGTATACAGATCAAATCCAGAATTGAGTACCCCAAAAAATCCCAGCAAGTGTCCCCACCAAGATTCAAACTTGTGATTTTTGTAAACTTGCACCACAGTCAAGCACCCTAACCACTAGGCCACGCTCTCCCACCTATTTACCTTGAGTAGTCAACATCAAATGCTAACTCACTGATCTACACATGTGCATTAATTTGTCACTCATATAATTGCATAATAACTTAATAACTTATTTCTAGACAGGGGTAGTGCCACAGAGGGCAAGGGTTGTCACCCTTCCCATCAATTACAGAAAAATGGAAGGAGGGAGAAGTTGGAAAGTTTGCCAAAACTCATGCAGCTACCAGTGCAAACATTTTATTGGAAGAAATGCACTGTGGGAAAATCAAAATTAGCTCTTCTTCCCTCCCTATTTCACACAAGCAAAATACCCTACCACTGCCACTCTTTCTATATAAACAGGGACCA
Source organism: Ophioderma brevispina (assembly GCA_023653785.1). Classification (NCBI taxonomy): domain Eukaryota; kingdom Metazoa; phylum Echinodermata; class Ophiuroidea; order Amphilepidida; family Ophiodermatidae; genus Ophioderma; species Ophioderma brevispina. The sequence goes on from JAMKCH010071489.1 coordinate 51,114, forward strand.
GCTTACTATTTACCAATTTGAAGGGGGACTTATTGCCAAATGCCTTTTACAGTGTACTAGTCTATTGCACAGAATGTGGACCATCCATGCAGACATGTATGTATACCCATAGACACAAGCGCATGCACACACACACACACACACTAATTTTTCTTATAAGGCTGTGATATGCAAAATATGTCTGCTTGAAATGAGTTTGAAGAAAGATATGGCATACCTGCAGATTGGCACCACCATAGGATTTTCCTTAGTCTCCTTGTACAGTCCTTTCTCTTGCAAAGCCTTGAGTATGGCTTCACGTGCATGGAATCTCTTCATACCCTGTGATCAGAAAGTAATGACTTGAATTTATATCCCAGTTCACAAGGTAAATGATGATATGACATGCAATGTCTCACTGATAGGCAACAATACTACATATTTTTCAAATTTTTCTACATTTTGAGCACAAAAACACAGCAAACTTAAAGAGACATGAGGAGATTTCCAGAAAGAAGCGTCCCCAATTTTTGTCAAACCCCAGTTTTTTGCATATTTGGAATGCTTACCAATGTATTAGATTACACCTGAAGTGAATTAGCCGAATACGCCGTCTTTATGTAATAAGATGATGATATAGTACTTTCTGTCGTGCACGACAGAAAGTCAAAGCATGGTTTTCTATGGGGACGATTGCGATAGCAGGCAAGTTCAAAACAAGGTTTGCGGTTTTCTTTTGTACTTGTTTGTTTAATAAACCTTCGAAACGTTCTCGGTAGGTGGTCTATGACCGATCCAGTGAAAATTGAGAGAAATTTGTATCCTCAAAAAATCTCCTCCTGTCACTTTAAGCTTTTTGAATGCATTTTCATACAAAAATTCCAAAAAGCATCCTGATTTCTCAAAACTAGGTACTCATCTATAGCCAGAATGCATAATTGGGACTTGGCTACTAAGTCAACTATTTTCTCTTCCTTTATCTAATTAACCTTGTATTAGATCTGGTAACCTGCCTTGTTGTGAAGCTTAATTCTTTTTTTTTCAATAATAAGCAATTGCACTGGATTTTTGCTATTGAATATTGACATGTCAAGCACAGTTTGAAATTGCTTTAAAGGGGGATGACCTGATTTGTAAAGTTTCGCGCTGATATTTCAACCCGTTTTGAAGTGAGAGCTAAAACTGTGATTTTGTAATCCCCATAGAATACTGTGTAAAACGAATATTGGTCAAACAAAATGAGGCATATTTTTGCCCATAACATCCAAACCAAACATCATTTAGCCCTAAGATTGCACAGGGTAAATGAGAAAAATAGTAGCTTCCTTCTGATGCCAACATTTTGACAACTTCCAGTAATATCTGGGGTCCCTGGGGATGAGGCCATTAGTGATCAGACCATGGACCTTTAAATATAGCATTTTTAATCCAATTTATTGCAATTTGTAAACTTCTTATTTGAAAAAAAGTAAAAAATTATATGTGTGATTTTCTATACTTTATTGCAGACATTTGAAATGGACAATACAGGATTTTTGTTTCAGGGACACACAGATTACCTGGAACCATGATTTATTATTATTATTATTATCTATTCAAAGCTTCCCTACCTTGAATTGCACAGAGCTTTCGCCAGTCATGAGGCCTTCTTCATCAATAACAGACACAGAATCCAAGATGTGACTTCTTCCCATCTCATAATCATTGTAGTCATGTGCTGGGGTGATCTTTACAGCTCCTAATTCAATGATATGAGCACAATTTTTGCTGGTGTCACATGAAGCACAATTTTATCTTCCGTTTTATCTATCCTTACTTTCTTGAACATGACCCTAGGGGCCATTTTGTACAGTAGTACTTCTAACATTCAGAAATTTTCCAACTACACATGAAATATAATTCATAACATGATTGATGATACTTATTATGCATAAGTATATAGAAAAAAGTAGCAATGGACTGTGGCTAAGGTTCAAATAATACGTAGTGGAAAGAGGGTGCCCTCAATTCGGAGTGGTTTTTTCATCCACAAATGGGTGTAGCCATTTAGAGACTCTGGGTCACCAGTTACTCTGATGAATTCAGTAGTTTAAACGTAACAAGACAGTTCTCAAACCACTAGTGTTGAATGCTTTCACAGTCCACCTTTCCTTCACTCTATGCACAAATTGACCTCTAATAAACTTTGATGCTGGTATGTGACCTTTAACCCTACCATGACATGCACCTATGACTCGAGTTTGGTGTGATAAATTGAAGTTAAAATGTCCATGTACAAGCAATTTGGAAAAGGTTAATTGAAGCTTTAACATACACATATACATCTAGGCACGGCCAGACATACAGAATTTGGATAGTGTGTGCCTCCTACAATTCTTACTGGCAACAAAATAAAGTGCACTTCTGCATGTATTGTTTAGACTGCTAAATTCATCAGGGTCACCAGTGACTGATTACACTCTGTTCATTCTCAAGTTCAAGATTCTGCATTAGCTCTAGCATTTTGGTTGTGCCGCCTTTATTCATGTGCATAAATGCTGCAATTCTGAAGTCAGCGCATGTGTTTCTAGGGTGTGAAATCTAACACGTGCATTGATGTCACCTTCAAACTTGAGCTCGAACAGAGTAGAGTGTCTCTATGAGCAATTGTTCAGGCGACACAAAAATTAGCTGCCCTGAAATTTTCTGCTTGTATCTCTATTTATATTAGGATTTAGTTTGTTTTATTGTACTTTCGCTTATATTTTTAATTAAAATAAAAATCGTGCTGTATGTATTTACCTCTCGACCCTACAATATGAACTTCAACTTTGCAAACCAATATGTACATACCTGTACCAAACAGCATGTCCACACGCGGATCACTAACAATCGGTAGTTTGGACTTGTTGAAGGGATTTATAGCATAACGACCAATGAACTTCTTATATCTAAAATCGTCTGGGTTCACGGCAATAGCAGTGTCACCCAACATGGTTTCTAGTCTTGTTGTGGCAACTGTGATTTCATCTCCTAAAATGGTTTAAGAAAATAAGTATATTATTAACACTTAAGTGTATAAGGTCTTGTGCACTCCCGTTGATGTATAAGGAGGGGCTTATGTGGAGCCCCCTCCTCGGAAAACCCCTTTGCCATTGGAATTTTTTACCAAAACTCTGCTCATTGATGGGGAGGCTTCAATAATCCTTGACCTCAACCATGTAGAGTTTTTACATTTGTGAATTTAGAAACCAAATATTAAGAACTCCCTAAATATCATCTACCTAATCATATTTATTTAAGTATCACTTTCTAAATTCATGTAATTACCTGTGTCAACTGGGTATGAAAAACAAACAAGGGTTCCAAATTCCACAGGTTTATCATAACCGGGAACGTTCAGCTTGGTCCTTCCTGGTATTTGTTCTTGTTCCACCTGAAATTATAATAAGTCTTATTTTGAAAAACAGAGATAATAATAAATGACTGTATATTTTGTTGCAAAATGCCTGGTAACATGCTTGGTGGACATTAAAATCACAACAGCTCAAAGGTCACACAGGGTTCATTAGAGGTCAATCTGTGAACACTCGAGATGAATCTTGGGCCAGTGATTCCTTTGACAAAGTATGATATCAAATTGGATGGATTTGAGCTTAATGCTCCAAGTAATTGGTCGAGCTATGAGTTTAAAAAAAATTGTGCAGGCCGCGCAGTGATGAGCACAATTATTTTTAAACTCATAGCAAGACCAATTATTTGGGAGTATTGTGAGAAAAAAATCCATTCAATTTTATCATTATTTTGTTTTCAGAATTTTCATTTTGAAAATGTAAATATGCACAACCAGAAACCAGGAACCAGACATAAGATGCCTTAAACAAGAAATGAGACACCAGACACTCGAATCATGGCACCAGACAAATGGCTCCAGACACCTGACACCCAAAAACTGACACCAGACATTCTATACCCAACACCTGGCCCTTAACATCTGACACCCAACACCTGATATCCAACATCTGACATCCGATCATTGACTCCCAAAATCTGACACCAGCCACCTGGCACCAACATGACACCCAACACCTGATACCAACATCTGACATCCGACACCTGACACTTAGTACCTGACACTCAAAATTCCACATAACATGCAACACCTGACACCTTATACCATTCATCTGGCACCCAGCACTAAACACCCAACTTCAACACCCAACACCTGACATCCAATTCCTGACACCATCATGACACACGGCACCCGACACCCAACATGACACCTAACACACCTGACACAAGACACTCGATGCCTGACATCCAACATGCCACTTGACACCCAACGCTAACTTCGACACCCAACACCTACATCCGACATCCAATTCCTGACACCAGACACTGACATCTGACCCAACACTATATACACCACCTCATTGTCCACCTAACACCAAGAACCAATTACCACCAAGAACCAAAACTAAAACTCATAAAACCCCCCTCCAAGAAATGAAACATCCTTAAACTATCTCAACCAATCATTAGCCTCCCTCAGCCAACTGCCCAATTAATCAAAATAATTGGACAGCACAATTACTTAACTAGTTGTGACATGAGCCAATTCACTGTTTTACTAGCTATTTCAACTGTGAACAAAGATATAGGATGGAAGATTCTAAAAAAAATGAACTAAATCGGTCAATGTGTACAATAGTAAGCAGGACATAAACTTGTTTGGAAAGTTGTGAGGTGGTTAAAGAGTAGAAAACTATGAAAATATTTTTTTACAGAATGACTTTTAAACCTTTGACCTACAGTTCCATATCTCACACCAGATGTGGTGTTAGCTACTGAGGTCCTTTGATGCAAGAGTCATCAAAATTGGACCAGGGATCAGGTCAGTTTAACTTTTGACCTACAAATCCATACGGTATCTCACAACAGATGTAGTGTTACCTATGGAGGCCATTTGGTGCATGAGTTCATCAAAATTGGTCCAGGGATCAGGTCAGGTTAACCTTTGACCTACAAATCCGTAAGGTATCTCACACCAGATAGATATATAGTGTTACATTACTGAGGTCATTTGGTGTAAGTTTCTTCAAAATTGGACCAGGGATTAGGTCAGGATAGCAACTTGTTTGTGGAGACCGACACTGACACCAACATATATGATGCAGATGATAACAACAGAATCTGTCAAGACAAAATGCCCCTTCTGGCAGGCAATAAAAACATACTCACACACCAATCACACTTACCTCAATATCAGATATGGCCGAGTTGAGAGCACATGACCAGTTGACTAGCCGATTACTACGATAGATGACTCCCTCATCATGTAGTTTGATAAATGCTTCTCTTACAGCTGTTGAAAATTTCTGAAAAAAATAATAGCTAGTTGACCATATATTTCATGAAACCTTACAGGGGATCACACTAGGGCTGTGACCTAACGGGTAATGACGTTCCCGGGTACTCGTTATGATTTTCGGGCGAGTACCCGGGTACCCGAAACTCCTGAGTGCAAAATTCGGCACCAAGTTTAGAAGAAAAAAAAATCTTTTTTTTTTTTTTTTTTTTTAAGGTATCTCACACCAGATAGATATATAGTGTTACATTACTGAGGTCATTTGGTGTAAGTTTCTTCAAAATTGGACCAGGGATTAGGTCAGGATAGCAACTTGTTTGTGGAGACCGACACTGACACCAACATATATGATGCAGATGATAACAACAGAATCTGTCAAGACAAAATGCCCCTTCTGGCAGGCAATAAAAACATACTCACACACCAATCACACTTACCTCAATATCAGATATGGCCGAGTTGAGAGCACATGACCAGTTGACTAGCCGATTACTACGATAGATGACTCCCTCATCATGTAGTTTGATAAATGCTTCTCTTACAGCTGTTGAAAATTTCTGAAAAAAATAATAGCTAGTTGACCATATATTTCATGAAACCTTACAGGGGATCACACACACACACACTGTCATCACATAGAGTAGCCCCAGGACAAACAACATTTCAGATTCCTATAGTCTGGAAATTTTACCTCATCCATGGTGAAATTGGCTCTGTCCCAGTCAAGAGATGCCCCAATCCTCTTCAATTGATTGTAAATCTCATCTCCTTTCCTTTAAGGCAAGAAAATAGTACCAACAAATACATCTAAATATTTTGTATTTCAGTTTTCCTTTTATGCACTCTGCTCATACCCATTCTACTAGAGGGCAGTGTTACAACACCATTAATATTCTAATTAATGAAGTATCTACACATTCTTAAGGTCCATTTATACTTTACTTTTTTTCTTTAAAATGGATGAAAACCATCTCTGACTCAATGCAGAAGCAACACAGTTCAAATTGCATTGTGCTACTGCTGTGTTGAGTCAGAGATGGTTTTCATCTAATTTCACTGCAGTGCATTGCAGTGCAGTGAAGTATGAATGGACCTTTAGTCATAGCACCCAATCTTTGGAATAATCTTGATGCTGACATTCTGAGCCAATTTAAAGTGACAGGAGGAGATTTTTTTAAGATACAAATTTCTCTCAAATTGCACAGAATCGATTGTAGACCACCAACCAAGAACGTTCCGAAGGTTTATTGGACAAACAAGTACAAAAGAAAACAGCAAACATTGTTTTGAACTTGCCTGCCTAACGTAATTGTCCCCACAGAATACTGTGCTTTGACTTTCTGTCGTGCACGACGGAAAGTACTAAATCATATTATTATTAAATAAAGACGGCGTATTCGGCTTATTCACTTCAGGTGTGATCTAATACATTGGAAAGCATTCCAAATATGCAAAAAACCTGGGTTCGAAAAAAATTGGGGGTGCTTCTTTCTGGAAATCTCCTCATGTCTCTTTAATATCTGTCATTATCCATACTACTTGTATCTGTATTTTTTTGCATTTTAAGTTATACATGTCAACTCTAAATCATACTTAAGGCCTGCAACTTAATTTACCTTCTTTATGCATATGTTTCCCCTCAATAGTATATTTTTATGACCTTGAAATAGGATCCACCTCCCTTACAAAGCAGTGCAATACAATGAAGGGGGCTAACCTGTTAAAAATCATTAACCCTAACACGGCGAGGAGACAATGAGACGCAACGAAAACACGGTACCGGTCGGAAAGTTTCTTGTTGCATCTCGGCCGGTCAACAACTATTTTTTGTCGCCGAAAATGAATCGCATTGGCCCTCGTTGCATTCTGGGACGTCTTACCGGTAAATGACACGAGTCCCTCGTGCATTTGGGCCGTCTTTACGGAAAATGACGCGATGTTCTCGTTTGACATTTGCGGCCGTCCTTTACGGAAGAAAATGAAGCGATGTTCCTCCGTTGCATTTGGGCCGTTATGACTGGAAATGAGCGATGCTTTTCAATGCATTTAGGACGGTTTGCCCGCAGAAGGCCGCAATCCAATGCTTTTCATCAGGCGGGCGTGAACAATGTGTACAAATGGCCCAAATAGACAATTTCGATTCGATGGGATAGCGCCACCATGTTCGATTAAGTTTCGTATTCATGACGTAAACCGGAGCATGACCTAGCATAATAGCGCCATCGCACGACTATGACGTAGCGTAATAGAGCCACTCACGACTGGAGAACTATAAGCTACCAAATTTTCATGCAGAAGCAGGGTGCAGTACGCATCCATTATTTATTATTATTTATTTTATTATTTATTTACCCTGTTTTAGGCATTGCCGCGATGTTTTCGTTTGCATCTGGGAAGTCTTTCCGGTGGTAAAAGGCGCGATGTTTTTCGTTGCTCTGGGCCGTCTTCCGGGAAAATGCCGCGATTGTTTTCGTTGCATTGGGCCGTCTTCGGGAAAAGACGCGATGTTTTTCGTGTTGCCATCTGGGCCGTATATTGACTTTACGCTACTTTTCCTGTGCCGGGAAAAACGGCCGAGATGCAATGAAACGCAAACTTTGGCTCTCGTTGCATCTGGGCCGTTAAAAATAAAAATAGATTTCCTTTCGTTGCATTTGGGCCGTCGGCCGGCAAAACGACCCGGTCCGGGTTAGGGTTAATAAATAAGCTAAAGTACAAAATGCAACAAAATAGAAGATATTTGAAGTAACAAAACTACTACCTACTCATGTTTCCATTTCCAAACCTCCTCCACAAACTTCTCCCTTCCTAAGTCATGCCTTCTAAGTTTCTTATCCTGCCACAGTGATTTCTCCACTACCACTTGTGTTGCTATGCCTGCATGATCACAGCCTGGTACCCAAAGGGTTGAGTCCCCTCGCATCCTATGCCTGAAAACAGGAGGGAAAAGCGGTGTTTGTGTAACCTGACTAGGTTTCCCTGACCAGGTTTCAGAAACACTGTGAATTCAACAACCTATTCAACAACCTATACAGCTTTATTCTGTCAAGGTTGTTGAATTCATAAACCTGGTCAGATTGCGGAAATACCCAGGGAAAAGTGTACTACTTGTAAATCAGGTAAGGAATGCGAGGAAGCATTACATAAGATTCAAGCTGATACTGGAACAATTTGCATTTTTTTCAGAGGTGGTAGTTTATATGTAGTTTATTGAGAAAGATAGACGTTTTAAATTTCTCAGCATTTTAATTCTATTCATGCTATTACATTCTCTGGCTGTATTCTCAAAGAGATTCTAACTTTATAGACCCGTGTTTAAGAGTGCTACTCAAAAGCTCATAGTCATCACGAATGGAGTCAAAAGAATCACGAATGAACTCAAAAGCTCATAGTCATCACGAATGGAGTCTTCATCAGAAAGGTCATGAATATTCAGGCATGAGTAGAAGAGGACACAGGTTTAATCAGAAAACTCTTATTTTAACACAATTACTATGCTTTGGCTTATTCATTTCAGAAGTAGGTTACGAAGTATACCTTGTTCGTTCTCGAGTTTGGGGGTGACGTCATGATGCGACTTTGCATTCGTTCTAGCATTTGGATTGCGCCGCCTTTCTTCGCGTGCGTAAATGCTGCAATTCCAAGGTTGACGCGTGCGTTTCTCGGGTGCAAAACCTAACGCGCACAGTGACGTCACCCCCAAACTTGAGATCGAACAGAGTATAGTTTAAAATGTTTGTGAAATTCTCCAAGTGTTACCCCACCTGACCAATATTACCTACCATCTGATTAGACTGTCTTGAATAGCTACTGTCAAGGTGTGACCCAAGTGGAGACTACCAGTCACATTGGGTGGTGGTAAGCACATGATAAATGGTGGAGAATCCTTATTCTGGTCATACAAAATTTTAAAACAAAACTGTTTGATTATGCAACATATATATACAAATTTTAAAGATGATATCAAAATAAAGGTTTGATCATGTGGGGTCATTTGGACAAAGAGTGCAATACAACCTCTAAAATACCTCAAGAAGGTCTGCATGAGAGTACGAAGGGCAAGAGACACGACTACAATACATTCACCTATTTTTTAATTTCAGAGGTGCCCAATTTGTACAGATAGATATTCTTGCCATTTCTAACACGGGGCAAGAAAAATCGTATATGTTAGTTGCCAAGTGTAATGTCATATTGCATAAGGTCAAAACTACAGAAAGTTTACATATAACTGAAGGAAATTCAAAACTAGAGGTCCAAATTTTCCCCCATAGTTGTGGGCTTTGCTTGAAGGTGATCAAGTACAAGGAACAACACTGATGGGAGGCAACCAAATGAGATTGAAATCAATTCCATTTACTTCAGTGTACTACACCCACATCAGTACCTAAGGTAACATCAGCATCTTTTGAAATTGTATTTTGGATTGGAGTACTTGTGCTTTTGGCACAAAAGAATGAATGTAAATATTAAGTTTTTCCCATGCTGAATGCGTACTACTGCATGAGAGACCACATGACTTCACTAAGACATGACTTCCACATTGCACATTGGAATTAGTTTATCTCTCCCTTCAGAACACAACTGACTGCCATTTCATCACAACCTACCCCATATTCAGGTTTGAAGAAGCCCATCTTCTGCCACCAAGGATACCAGGCAGCTTCCACATAGGCAGAGCTGTACTTGTCTGGTAAAGGGTCCGACACATCTATGAGAAACAATGAATACACAGTGCTTACTCTATCACAACAAAACTGAGAGGAAACTGCAGACACCTTGTGGAAATTAGTGCTACTTTTGCATTTAGGATTTTTTTTTGTCTCACTGCTTTTGTGATCACCTGCATTACATTTAGGCTTCAACCTTTTTTAATGAGAGTCATTTAACATTTTCAGCCTATTTTACAACTTGACCCCAAATGACATTTTGATCTCTGCAGGCAACATGGACCACGACCACTGGATGCATAAGACTATTTTTGGTCCAACTTTGATTGGAATTGGATCTATCCTGTTCTAATGAGACTGAGAGCAATTTGCAGAAACTTTAACCAAAATGGCTCGTATGTAAAGGGTGTGTGCCCCAATGAACCTTAAAAGCCCTCATTTTCACCCCTTTATTTATGTAATTGAAAATTTACATGTACAGAAAAACAATTAATTCATTAGTGTTTTAATTTCTCAAGTGACTACTAAAAATAAAAAAATACAAGTGGGGGAAGAGGGAGAAAGAGAGAGGGAGAGGGAGAAAAAGAGAGAAAGTAAGAAAGAGAGAGGATGGGAGGGGAAGAGGGAAAAATGTCAATCAAAATATTTCAGGGATAAGGAGCACAGTAATTTACCTATCCATAAGATGACCATTTCACATTGAATTTACAAAGATTTTTTCTACCTTTCTTTTCTCCTGGAGCTGTTGGCTTATTGTACACAACCTTTTCTCTTGTGGTTACTTCACTTGCAATACACCTTTTTGGAACCTAAATGGGGATAAGAAAATATGTACGGTATGCGCCCATGTCACTGTTATCTGTATACAATGAAATCCAGGTTATTTAACAACAAAGTATCTAAACTTTTGATTTTCTGGATTGAACAAATATCAACTGTGAATCCAAGTTTAATGTATGTAAAGATTAAAAACGACAACGGGCAGGGATAAAGTCCGATTGCTCAATAGAGGGGGCGCCAACGCCCAAGTTTTCGCTCGCGTTTGTTCGAAATTATGAAGAACGGGGGGGATAGGATGCGGCAGCGGGGAGCCCACAAAGCTAGATACACGCCGACAGACGCCCTCTGTACCGTAATTCTTAGAAACCTACAGGGCGCCCTGGCTTAAAAAGGCTTTTTATAGATTTGCAGGGCGCCCCGGCCCCCCTCTAAATCCGCCCCCTCTGAATACACATGCAAGCTAGCTAATCCAGTCACTGGGAATATCACTTGGAGAGCACTTATTGACCTTCAAAAGTAGCCCAGTTAATGAGATTGCAATGGAAATATTTAGTCTTGCGCATAAATAGACATAGCTGGTGTAAAATTGAAATAGACACGTCTTCCCCTAGCCACTTATGGAACATGAACTTTTATTTTTAAAAAATAAAAACTTTCACAAAATTTTGGAATGGATGCAAAGGGTGCACGCAAAATTTTCGCCAAAAAATTGAAACAAATCCTGCTCCCCTCTCCCCGGCGTAAATAATGACCACTTGCCCCTTGAAGCTAACTAAGCCAATGCTTGGGGGCTGTGGATCACAAAATGCCCCTTTAAGCCTAAGTTTGATTTTTTGACATTTGTTCTAACAGAAGTAATTAACCAAAGGTTTAAATCCGGTTTTTCCCCCGCTAACAGGGGTAGCCAGATTCACCTCACACACATAGCAATACTGCTGCTATATAAGGATTTAGTGGAGCAAAAAATAATTCACCCGATGCCATTCCTGATGCAAATCCACAGTTTTCAGTTGTGGATTTAGCCTGTTGGCAAACACACCCACATGCACGGCAGCATTAGAAACCTTACTGGATGGCCGCTGTTAGCTCTCCAGAGCAGAAGAACGCCCTTTAGTAAATTTTCTTTTAGTTCTACCAGGGTAACCCAGCTACCCTCCTCAACAAATTTCCTTAGAAACCTATGGGGTGACTGTTTAGCCGCCAACAACTCAGGCCCTGGGACCGGTACTAAGTACTCCGGGCAGATTTGGGGGACACCCTTCAAATTTTGAGAGCACGGGCATCGACCCTGCCTGACGTCTTTCTGTGGGCACAGGCTTCCGCAGAGGGGAGGCAAGCGGCACGCAACTTTCATTTAAACGTGTTCTTCGTAACACACTGCTCCATTGAGAAGTAGCTTGGACGACACTGTTTGAAATAGAGGTGTGAAAAATATGTCCCCGCCGAATGTCAGGATCACTAAGGAAGTGCACAATTATAAAGGATACACCAGACCATCGGGCCCTTAACCTAATTTAGTTAGGATAGATAAAGTAACCTTCTTATTATAAAAATTCCAGAGCGTGTTAACCATTTTTCTCAAGGACAGAAAGTTGTGACACAGTTTTCCTGGCACAAGTTATTATGGGCAGTTTGGACTTGGTCTGGCAATGAACTAATAAATAAAAAAATAAATTACGTGATTTTTTGCCTACAACCAAACCAGACTTGAAGCCACACGGTCTCAGCTCGCTTTGACAATGAATTCTTGGTAAGTCCCTTTCACTTTTAGAATAACAATCACAACAATAAAAATCATAATACATAGTATTAAAAGGCAGAATTCAAAAATAAATACTATGACCTATTCAGCCCTGCCAGCCCATTGATTCAACATGTAAAACTAGGCTTACGCTGTCACCCTACCATTTGAGTAAAACATCCACACCCATCGCATAGCTCTAGCGGATCAATTAAACTTATTGTTAGATGGAATTAAAAAATTGATTAACTACTGAGAATAAGATTGCAACTTAGGAGGACTATGTTGCGTCGGATCAATCAGAGGCTGATGAAGGGTTGTACTGACCCCCTTTGCCTGACACGACTCCGAGAATTCAGCAGCCTTTTACGGATAAGCACAGTATCCCATGCAGGCACTTTATTCCTTAACGGCTGGCTGAATTCTGAGTCGTGTCAGCACAGTGGGGTACAGTAATGTACCAACCCCTTATGAGTGTGGTTGTACTACATGCTGATGCATGTTGTCTGATAGGTTGCAAATCGATTTTCGATTTGATTTAATTTTAATGGTTGATGACTCAATTTTAAAGGCTAATTCTGACAACTTCCAGTAATGCACTCTCATTTTCTAACAAATATCATGTTTTTTGCACATATAATGCTGTCCCCATACTACACATCAACTGTGTTGAAATAGCTAACTCATTGATGTCTCATATAAAAAATCACAACTTTGTACCATTCGGATCATGAAGATATAACGTCTAACTGAACATCTTTGCCTTACGATTTCAGAGGCAAAGAGAAAATACTTACTTCTTAGATACAAAATTTGGACCATTTCCAAAAATTAAATTAATTCGCACTGTTTGTGCAACGAATAGCAACAATGTTTAAATCACGATTGACCCCTTTAACAACCTCCCTTTCAAGCATCCTGATTTTTATTGTGCTTGATGGGTCAGCGGTAGGTCACCTCGGGATATGGCACAATATACCTGACTTATCACAACTCCACCTTATTATAAATCTTAGTTGGATAGAATATCGTCATCTATGGTAGTAAACCACTAATGGGATTTTCACAGTTACGTTCTTTAACAGTATGACTTTTAAACTTGCTTATAAATGGCCATGGTCCAATTGCTAATTATAGCCAGTGGTCCTCTAGTCCCACATACGTGTGACTAACAACTGTGTGACATTTGTTTTAACCTTCGTCATTATCTTTCACGGATATCATTCCGTGATATTATAATGACCAATGGTTAAAAAATGGCGATGGTAGTCCCATTAGTTGGGCATAGCCTTGTCCCCCAGAACGCCCTAAGCTTTTATAATTGTACATAAGGATGAGTCATGCGCCGTCAGGAACATCTTTTTAGATATTTTACTAAACTCTTTTTGGCTTAAGGTAGGATCATCGGATAAAATGGTCTTACAACAGAAAAATGACCAAAAATCAATCCCTAAATCATTTTAGTCCAAACTTGGCTATGGGAAGGATTGAACTTTTTCGTCCACATATTAGTTGCAGTTTCTCATACAGTGCGATTTGTTTTAGTGTTTTTTATTATTTTTTTAAAATTCCACTCACACTTTTTTCATTAATATTTTTTCCCAGCCAAATGGCAGGTGCAGTTAAACGAAATCAGGGGTAATGTGTATAAACAAATATACATTCTCATTGGGTTTTGGCTTTTTTAAATCAAGTTTTTAATTTTTGTAGAAAAATGATTTTAGGGAAAAAAATTAGGGAAAATTCAAAAAACAACTGTATTTCAATAGAAACTCTCATCTTCAAAATCTACGTAGAATTTTCTAATTTTGATTTCCTTTCATATGACACCTTATCATCACCAAGGGAGTTGTAGTTTCCTCCAGAAAAATTCTGAAAAGTGAAACTTCAATTAGCTAGAATATCAGCCCAAAAAGGTGTTGTTGCGACCACCCTGTTCTTTGTTTTGATGACATACAGAAAAAAATAAAAAATTCTAACTGGCTGATTTGATATTTACTCTAACATAAAACCAACCACAATCTTATAACTCATCACTACTTGAGAAAGAAGAATGAATAAAAATTTGTAGTTTTTCACACAGTGCCCCATTTTGGTCCATTTTCTATACTCCCAAAATCATCCCCTGTACAAAGTCTAGGGAATTTGAAAATGCATTATGTGACCGATCTTCAAAACCCCTTTTTTGGAAAAATTAAAATTGGCACACATGTTTCTTTCACCAAGACCAATTCATGAGAATTTCTAACGAGACTGGCACGAAGCCGTAGCCGATGCAAGTCAACCTTAACTATGGTAGTGAATCTTTATGTTTGCAAAATTGAACATTGAAAAAAACATAAAAAGAATAAAAATATATAATTAAAATATAATAAATAAATGTACGAATGGAAAAGACCACTGATTATTGAACATTTTGCTCATTGTGTTCAGAATGGCTGCAAATCGATGAATTTGTCATTGGATGTATAAATTTTTACAAGCAAAAGCTAAATACAACCTTTCACATGCCAGTTGATCATTGATGCGACCTCATTCGAACACATCCCACACGACAACTTACGGCCCTTAAAAGGAATTTTTAGTTTCTATTATCTAGCATAACTAAGAATTCAACTCTTGTTCGCCTGAAAACAGCGTAAAATCGATCTAGCTAGCTAAAATGCTTAAATAGAATCAGCTGAAATTAATAAATTTTGGGAATTTGGAAATAAAAATCCTGAAACAGGAAATCCTGAAGAAATTACACGGTTCACACCTAGTACAGGGCAACTTTAGGTCGTTTTTTTTTTGCATTGGTGGTCGGCACGACCGTAAAGGCAATAATCGATTGAAAGCCGTCGCAATCAATCACTGTATAAGTGTATAGACTCATGGAACTGTCGTAGTTCTGCGTGAGCATGACTCCTCCAGATGTACAATTATCATCATGCCATTCACTTAATAATCACCTATAGCACTGTTGAAGGCATACTGTTAAAGAAACTCATGGGAAGTCCCATTATTGGGACTAGACTTGTTCCGACGCAGTGCTGCGTTGGAAGTCAATACACTAAAACAAATAAACCTATGGCCGCAGTATTTATCATTCACCTACTTGTACTTGTTATGTTATTTATCTCCTGCATCTGTTCCTTTTCTTTCTTCGATGAAAATATTTTGCAGAATTTGGAGATATTCTTGTCGGGATTCGTGCTCCACGATTGACTTATTTAATGTCGTTATACTAGAATGAGGGTGATTCGCAATGTGCAATGCAAAGATTGATAAAGGACTCAGTCTGACATGCCAAATTTCAATAGGACTCCGTTGTACTAGTCACCCTAGTGCAACGGAGTCATACTGAATTTCGGGCTGTCAGATGATCATTATCAATCTTTTGCATTTCACATACGAATCTCCCCTCCTTTCTAGTATACTACTTTACTAAGTCAACTCGTGTAGCACGAATCCCGACAAGAATATCTCCAAAATCCAGACTTAATATTATTTTTCCATCAAAGAACAGAAGTGGGGGGGCAGGAGAATTAATACCAGTACAAGTATGCATGATAAATACTGCGGCCATTAGGGTTATTTTTTTCTTGAGTGTAATTTGACTTCCGACCAGCACTGCGTCGGCTAGTTCTGGTAACCAAAACCAATGTCAACATTAATCTTTAACACTACTCGTTATCATCCTACTTACCTCTGGTTTTGGTACCGCTGGTAACGTGAAATGTACATATAACAGAACAGTCGAAATTTGCGAAGTGCAACCCTTTTCATACTGCTGTACACTTACCGAAAAACTATTTATTGTCAAATACACTCCACTTGTTTCTCTAGATACTCGTCATCACCTGTACATTCATTTATTTGTAGTCCTTCCAGGGCCGATAAAATTTATGTAAAAAAGGGCCGTCCGAATTACTCAAGAAGTTTTCACTCAGATGTTGACATCCAATTTTGAACTTGACCTTGTCATAAGCTAGAAGCTACCCACGGGGCGTATGTGACCGTCAAAAACTGGAACGCGCGTCCTTTGTCTTGTTTGGAGTTAATTGAACGTGCATGGCGTCGTATTATTATTGACGTTGTATCTTTAACCACCGTTTACGAAAATAAATGGGCAATCGTCATATCCGCAAGGTAGTTGTGATTTTTCCACTATATTTTTACTATAAAATTTTTTTTAAAAAAAATTGGGGGCCCAAAAAAGAGTGCGGATCGGATAGTCTAAACAACAGTGGCATAACCATTCACCAGACCTGTACAATGGGGTGGGGTGGGGAAGAGAAGATTTTCATAGCTTCCCACAATGCATTGCTTTCCAAGGAGGTTTTTGTACAGGTCTGTCTGTGGGTCGTTAGTGATGAATCATTGCTAAATGTACAGTACTGATCACAAACTCTAAGGAGCGTTTCCATCTCTACGATCCACAGGCAACCTGTACAAAAACTTCCAATGGAAGGCAATGCATTGTGGAATCCTACTGTATATCTTCTCTAGGGTTGGGTAAGGAACGAATAATTTTCTGAGGGGACAATTTTGGATCCTTCTCCGTAAGCACTAGGTATTCTCCGCGGGGGGGGGGGGGTGGGTCCCCCCCTCACATCGGATGAAGTATGGTATGTGCCGCCTCTAAAGGCCCGGCATTTTAGGACCATTTCAGTTTCCAAGACCCTACTTTTTATGTCCAAAGCTATATCTAACCACTTTTTTTTTTTTTAAAAAAAGCCAAAAGTAGCTGGAAATTGATGGAATCGAATTTTTTAAAATATTTTTTTTTGGAACCTTCACACTGTTGGTAACCCCCACGCTTTAGAAAGGGTGGGTTTTCAAAATTCTAAAACGTGGTAAAGAGTGGGATAACTGTATTTTATTGCTCTAAAGGGTGGTTTTTTTGGTAAAATGGTGGGTCGAAATAAAAGGGTGGGTTCTGATAATAAAATGCAATTACTATCTGTGCAATTAATCATGTTTGCCATGTATGGCTCCCAATTTGGAAAATGGAAGTGTCCATAACTTCCAACAAGTTAGGTTCCTCTTAAATACAAATGCCTTTTTTTTGGTGGGCAAGTGATTTTAATTAAAAACAAAAAAACAATGAAAATTATCGACTCTGTCTGTCAAAATTTACAATAATTGGTAAAAGGAAACAATGGTGTGACAGCTGTAGAATTTCAAATGAATTATTAAAAAGGTGGGTTATTATTTTTCAATATAGAAGGTGTTTCATCAAACGGGTTGATTAAAAATCAAAAAGGGTGGGTACCAAACACCACTGCCACGATGCTAACTACCCGTAAAAGCCTAACCTGTTAAAAATTGCTTTTGATAAAGTTAATTTCATCTCATCATCCAGTGGACATTTAGATTTCCTTTTCAAAATCAATACGCCCGGGGATAGATCAGCTACCTGGCAATTGGATATTAATGACATGATGCAAACACACTGTTTTATTTAAATTGTGAGTCGCCCAAGAGTTTCTTATTAAAAAAAATCTACCCTCCTTTCGTCCCTTCAGAAAAGATATCAAATGTTTTACTACTTCTCTGCTCCACAAATAGCACCAAAAAATCTTGATTTATCTTCATAATAAAACGACTGGCCCGTGATAGTACCAGTGCGTTCACAATGTCCTGGGCCGACCGCCATGTCGCACACGTTTGTAAGTCGCGGTCAACCTCCAAACACCCCAAACATACTCTAAGTGTCACGTGTATGAACCCGGTATTACCAGGTGGGACCTTATCCTGTATTGCTCATCCGGTTGGGACTATACGGAAAATGTGATTCTGCCTTGTCCAAAATTCTTCCAAAATCGTTTTATTTTGTTGCTTTTTTCAAGCCTGAAACTGCGGCATATGGAAAGAAAGGTATGTGCGATTCGTCTTATCATGTAAATTTTCAGGAACTTTGCTTTGTGTGTTGTAAATTGAGGAGGAAATACTCGTTTTATTATTCGTTCATTTCTCCTGCAATGGCTCCGTTCTGAAACCATAGGGCCGTTCAATGATAATGTACCGTGTTAAGATAATGGCGACCCTCTGGTTTCAGTTAATGGAAACTATGCGTCGGCAAGATACACTTATACAGTGCTTGATTGCCTACGGCTTTTCATGCATATTGCCTTTACGTCGTGCCGACCACCATGTCAAAAAACGACGTAAAGGTTCCCTGTCCTTAGTTCACACCTAGTACAGGGAACCTTTACGTCGTTTTTTTGACATTGGTCGTCGGCACGACGTAAAGGCATAAAATGCATTGTAAAGCCGTAGAATCAAGCAACTGTATAATATGGACTTGTCGATGCAGTGCTTGGCGTCGGAAGTCAATTACACGAAAAAAATAACCCTAATGGCCGCCGTATTTATCATGCACCTACTTGTCCTTGTTATTTATTCTCTCTGCAATTCATCTTTCTTCGATGAATAATAAATATTAAGTCTGTATTTTGGAGAAAAAAAAGTATTCTTGGTCCGGGATTCTTGCTACACGATTTGACTTATGGGGATGACTTTAGTATTCCTGCACACTTAAAATTCGGCACTTTTAACATGCGTTTATTTCCGTTAACGTTGCCGAATTTATAGCCTGTGGCAGAATACTAAATTCTTTCCGACTTAAGTTATGTAATGTTCATACTAGAATGAGGGTGATTCGTAAATGTGAATGCAAAAGATTGATAATGTTAATGACTCGTCTGACATGCCCGAAATTTCAGTATGACTCCGTTGTACTACGTTCACACCCCTGAATGACAAACCCTGCCACTCCCCACCACTTTTTGGAAGGTTGAGATGTTTTCATCACGATTCCGGAACCGAAAATGCAGTCTCGTGAACTTCGACAAACCACTGAATTGTGGCGTTTTGTCAAATGAAAATCTCACATTGCTGCTTGTTTGAACAATTCTATTTATCCGTAACATGATGAAATCAGGCAACGCATGAACGATCACTCTGTTTTCACATCTCATCATTTTCGTGTTGTTGTTTTCGTGGTGTTTTCTGCATGGGCGCGGCCATTATGACCTTTTCAGCCTCATTGGGTATTGTAGAAATAAAATTGTATTTATATAACTAATTACTTAAGTCTTAAATAAGATAGCTCCAAATATATATATTTATCTTCAAATGATTAGTTGTCTTAAAAATGATTTTTGAGCTAAATCAAAGGTAATAAATTTTTTTATTGTTGAAGTTTACTGTACGAAGCATCATCTGAGCTTGCGCGGTGACCTACGTCTCATGCAATCAGTGAGTAAATTCCCTTACCGTGACACAGTTGTGCTAGCGGAGCTTGGAGTTGCATTAAACGCCGTTTATTCATTGGATACGTCAAACTTTGTTAATTTCTATCAGGGAATAAGACTTACCTAATCTACTTTGTGCTTTGCCGTAATATATAAGAAGTACCTCACAAAAGAATGGATTCGGGCCCCCACCCAACCCGGGCACCAGCGGACCGGCAGCAGCTGGTAATGCCGCTGCTGCCGGGGACAGCAAGGATCAGCAGCCGCCTGTGAAAACCGCTGCTCAGCTGAAGAAGGAAGCAGAAAAGGAAGCAAAGAAACAAGACTTAAGCTTGAAAAGTTCAAGCAGAAAAAGGAGAAGAAATCCAAACCGGAAAGCAATGAATAAGTCGTGAGGATATCAGATTAGGAAGAATTTATTGAAATTTATCTCAATCATGTCAATTAGTATGTAGATTTCAGTATTTTCACTCAGGTTCATTTATAAAAATACCATCGCACAGCAAAAGGTGAATATTAAAATACATATTTTAATACCCAACAAGCAACAGCCAATATATAACATTTACATTAAAAAAAGCAACATGCATTAAATTTTTTGTTTAAATCACTAACATTCACAAGAAGATTAGTCTGCTGAGCATGACTAGGGTTGCTTTGTACATTCAATTCTGTTATTAAATTTAACGAACCGAAGTCATGCCAAGTATCTGTACTGTTTTACAATCCTTTACGGTTTTCAATTTATAAACTCACCAATCACTCCAAAAGGTCGAATTACCCGGACTGTTGACTCACTTTTTCTTGACATACTTACAAATACTGTGGACCTGTTTTTTCACTGACTCACACTAAAATGATCAAAATTCGTGATTTGTCGAAGGTATGCGATATTACGTTTTCAGTCTAAGTCTCAAATTGCATGGGGTCAGGGTCAAGATTGTAAAGGTCAGTGGTGTGACATGTGTTTGCACCATACTGTGCACCATAACAAACATTAGTCTCTTGACATGTTGTGAGACCAACATATATAGAACGCTAAATGTCGTGATAACGTCTTGTGTTTTTATTGTAACCAGATTGGAATAGAGACTACGATGCTATCGGTCATGAATAATCGATCCATAGTTCATGCCATACATCGATAAGTCTTGGTGCAAAGCGATGCGTAAAATGATGGACATTATAAACATGGCCGAGATTTATTCAACATAGCTACAAGGAATATCGACAAAAATGTTGTAAAGTAATAAACCACGAACAAGTCAGATTTTGGACATCGAATGTGCCAAAGGAAAAACTTAGCATACTCAAGAAACACGTCCGCTAGCTGATTTTAGATCGAGCATCGTAGTACGTCACAGCGGAATTTTGAGTTGTGAGATCAACTTTTTTCACACCACACTGTTAAAAGATTTGAAACTACGACCATCTTGTTGCTAACCTTAAGTCAGAGATACGATAATGTCCAGCCGATAAAAGTAACGTCAGAACCTGAGGGTACAATCATTGGAAATAGCAAGAGATGAGAATTGTGCTGCAAAAAGCCAAAGTAGGAACAAATCCATTTTTTAACGGTTACCATGGCCCGATCGCTAATAGCCTCGGCCCCCAGAAGCCCCAGATGTTACGGAAGTAGGAAACATTTGTATCGGAGGAAAGATACTATTTTTATAATTTACTCTGTGAAATCTTAGAGCAAAGGATGTTGATTTGGAAGTTATGAGCGAAAGTTGCACCATTTTGGTTGACCAATATGGGCTTACCAAAATCACGTTTTAGCTCTCGAAACAAAACGGATGAAATATCGACGCAAAATTTACAGATGGGGTGACTGAGAGTGACGACCAATCTACTAAGGTAAAAATTCATATCCTAATCGGGCAATCCCCCTTTAAATCTTCAAAATACCGTTGTTGTTCCTAATTACACGCCCCTGCTCTAAAAAAAGCCCCCTTTTTTTTTTTTTTTTTAAAAAACAATTCAAGAAAATGAGTTACGCTCACCTAAATCGCATGATTTAATGACCGGGACTGTCATAATCCGTAGCATAATCATGTTTTGCACAGTGGAATTAGTTTAATTAGTATGGGGCTATTCCATGTTCACACCGAGAGTGCACCGCAGTCATGCTCATGGATTTTTTTCTTTGTGGTGCTGATGATTAGCCATATTGATGAGAAATGAAACATCCTGAAATTTTGAGCTTCATACCACCTTTCGTTTTCCACAGAAAGCCTTCAGAAATTTAGGGGGGTCACTCAAAAATGCTGTGCGATGCGAACGACAATTTTGAGAGGGCCATGTAAATTGTTAATGGAACCCTCCCATGACTTTGAAAATCACTATCTGGCGTATTCCTTCCGCACTCCTTCATTAGGATATTTTTGGTGAGGAATTCAAATCTGGCATCAAAAAATGTGATAGCTCCTTTACTTTTAAAGTTATTCGGGTGTAAACATGCAATATCTTTCATCTCGGACTAAGTTTGGGGGGGTCAGAAACTCCATAAGTAAAACATATTTTAATGTCGATTTTCTTTTTTAATCTGAGTAAACACGGCAGGACCTTCTTCAGTACAAAATAAGTACCATTAGGTAAGTAATAAGCGAGTTACAGGCTATTGAAAAATCCTAATTTTGAATTTGACATATATTTGCCCCCTGAAAATCAATGTTGACATACAACATCACCCTCTACTTCAGAAGTTGAAAGATACATCATCAAAGACTATTCTTGAAAGAACCAGCTTGTTGTTCTGATGTCTTCATGTTTCAGCACAAGACACTTTTGCTGATATCCACATAGAATGTATATGAGTGATATACACTGTGCATGTACAATGACCTCTGGGTCACATACCTGTGTGTGGTCATTTGAGTGGGTATTTTGTTGTGAAAAAAATAAAGGACACCAGCTATTCTTTCAAGGAAAAGTGTTTAATGATAATCTTACCATATGTGAAGGTGAGGGGTGGTTGTCGAAGTCAACATTGGTTTTCAGGGGGGTCAAAATGTGTCAAAAAGTACAATTACCATTTTCAAGGGGGCTGTACCTCACTTATTTTTTACTTTTTCTAATGTGGTTCATAATTGTATGCGTTTAAAGTGACGACTATGTAACTCTGAATTGACCAAAAGATGGACAGTAAACAATGTCTTACATTGGAGGATGACCCCCAGCCACCCTCCCAGACTTGGCCCCGAATGAACAAATGCGCATATTTAAGCCTCATTAAAACTCTAAAAGTAAACCGCTATGAACGTCCCGATGCCAGATAGATTTGATATCATTACACCA